>QLIY01002455.1:0-19049 GCA_003260075.1 Phallusia mammillata | reverse complement strand
AAGATGCGAACTCCCTCGACACACACCCAACATCCTTAAAAAGATTTGTTTGTGTATAAATACGCAGGGTAGTAACTTATCACAGATGATGTCAAAAAAAGATTTAATTTTACACAGTTTGTATTTTTAATCATTCGTGTGCCAATTTGTGATTGAAACTTTGTGCACATTAGTACAAACAAGCACTTGAACGATTTAAACAAGTTTACCGGAGAGTTTAATGTAAATGTAATGAAAAAAATACTAGCAGACAATTAAATACTTGAAATTGCTCATCAAAAATGCAGAAGTCGATTTTATTTCAAGTTCACAACCAAACATCAATTTTTCTGCTAATTTTCCGAGTTTGAATGCATCCTATATTTAACAACACTCTGTAGTTTGAAACTTTACACTAACCTGTGGCAAGCAAGAAGTAATGGTTGATTGCACAGTGAGCTACACAGAACTCATCATGCCTGATGGCGAGATCATGTGACAAGTTGACCGCGTGGAAAATTAGGAGTGCTACAGCCAGGTTGATCTGAACAGGAGTACGGTCGCCCTTAATAGAGTCCTTGAACCAGAGTAGAATAGCAAGCGTGATGCCGAGGAAAGCTATAGATGATGATTCAGTGGCGTAAGACACCATCTGTAACAAGAAATTGCATTAAGGCATGTTATTTCAACCCAGATATCTACGTTGTTTTAAAACTGCAAAACTTAAAAAGTGGCAAATGCTTTTCACCAAAATGTGAAAGCAAAACTACAGAGTTTATAAATTGTTGCATAGAAATCACACTCACAGATACTCCGGTTGGGATAACCACGTTCCTCACCGCCAATAGAACCGCAAACATGGTCAGGTGGTTACACGTACAATTGACGTCATTCGTCTCGGTGTCGTATGACGTCACGCAGCCGGAAGTGCTGTACAGCTTGGTGGTTTGGTTGATGAAGGCGCAAACGGGACGAAACTTCAACGAGCTTTTGCCTTCGGTTCTCGTTGTGGCTAAGATGAGATCTTCGCAGACTCCAGTGGACTCAGGGCGCTTCGTTCGGATGTCGACGAACCCCGGTAAAGTCCCGTTTTTACCGTAGTAGCCTGAGACCGTGATGAAGGAGACGGTTCCTGGCGAGACGAGCCTTTCTCCGTCCCCACTTGAGGCATCGCTTCTGATTGAATCGGTGACGTTGCGGGGAAAGGACATGACGGGGGTATTCAATGTTTCGTGTCTTCGTTTAATGTTATGTAAGGGAAATCGGTAATTGACGAAAGCGCTAGTGAGATTTGGGCTCGACTCAAATACTTCCTTTTTTCTGTTGCGTTTGATTGTCGAAGTTTTGATGGAAAGCTGCACGCTTCCGAGGGTAAGAATCTCTCCTGGATTCACCAAGTCAGGATCGTTTATTGCCACTGTGCGAAGCTGTTGTTCGATTCCGATGAGGACATTTGGATCACCTGATGTACCAAGCACTGCGTCTTGCATCAACGCAACCACCGGAGAGAGCATCACTGCAAAGAACATTGAAATGAAATATACATACACTACATCATTGTAACACTGCACATGTTTATGGGGTTTTTGACTGCAACGTATTGAACTCGTATTGCGACATTTATATTATTAATTCATGCATGGTTTTGCTATAATTGCATTCCTGTGGTGAATCAAGGACAAGTGTACATGTCTGTGCCTAACGCTAATATTTATTTAAATAACTACAATATTCAAGCTGCCAGAGATGCGAAAACAAAGTATAAGGTTAGGGAAGATTGTCAGACTGTTTCGGAAAAGCGGCATTATGTTGCAGTCGTTGTGTAATAAAACGTACTTGTTTTGTTTTTATGCTGTTGTTAGGTTTTTATCTAACGCTTTTCGAATGCAATTTTTCAAGATAGTGGCAAAACAACTTACGCCAAAACAAATTAGAGGCAATCACGAAGTACATAAACATGTGCATGTTATTAATTTTTGCAAAACTTTATTCAATTCGGTGTTTCATATTGTTATACCAAGTAAAAAATACGAAAAGTTGTCGTATATTTATCAGTGCCGAGTCAAGTGATTTGCGTTTAAATTAATGTTCTGTTAGACCAACCTGAGTATTTACATGCAACATCTATGTTTGTGCAATCTCTGTTGGTCCAGCGTCCGTCCACATCCCGCACTGCTGCACAGGAGTGGCCTTCGATGTTGTTGAGAGGACCAGTAATCCAATTTGTGTAAGTGGGAGGTTTGTTAGTGTAGCCATCAATGTACGAATTTTTGTCTCCTGGGTGTGTTATGTTCTTTGTAGTCACGTCTGAAAATTAATAGGGTCATAGTGTTAAAGTCAAATCAAATTTCGGTTGAAAAGACACAAGAAGTATTGAAGTTGACGTCTGAAATGATTAAGGGTTTTTGTGTAAAAGTGAAGGGAGTTTACTTAAAAATCAAAGAAGTTTTGAAATCTCGTTGAAAAATGGTTTGAGTTTCGACTAAACGTAAAAAAATAATTAACATCTGAAGGTCAATAAAGTTGTCGTGTAGAAGTGAACAAACATCGTTGTCTTGTGTAGAAATACATTTAGTGATAAATTTAACCAGGGCGTCAAAATATTAAATGGACGCCTATAATAAACTAAATCAACTTTTGGGGTAAAAGTATGTGGTATAGTTTACAGAGGAAGCCACCTTGATTTTATAGCTGTTTCTAGTAATGTTTTTGTTACCATTAGATTTTTACCAACAATTCAGGACAACAACATAGGTATAGTTGATATATTGTGAGTACCAAAAACTCACCTTATCTGTTTCATAGTTTATCTTGGTGCATCTTTCGTTTATTGTTTTGTGAGCAGTAAAATTAGTTAGATATGCAAAAAAGGTATTGATGTGCGTCCGCGTCCACTTACTTAAGACTAGAAACGGACTCGATGCTTTTCTTCCCAAGCAGGAAACGATGTCATTCTGTTTCTTATTGGCAATAGCAGCCGGGCCAAGGATGAGTGCAGGATTCGGTAAAGCGTAACAGCCATCGGTAGTACGCCATGATGCTGCAGCAAAGTTAGGAACGTTCTTTTTGATCATTATGAGAAATTCAGGAAAAACTGGCACGCCTTTAAACACAAATAAACGTATGTGATTATAACATAACACTTGATAAACTCGTCGTTTTCGTTTATTGCTTAATGAAACACCAAGCTTGCCGGAATTCTGACACCTATTGTGTCACATAGCTCCGGTGTTAAACGCATATCAGTAAGTTTTTAAGCAACACAAATACTAATATCTGCTGTATGCAAGTGAATAAACAGTCAATAAAAACGATTTTGGGAAATGATGAGCAACAATCAGTTTTGACCAATACGAATTTTGTCATAAAAAAGTAATTAAATCACTTGCATCAAAAATATAAAATAAATTTGTCTGTGATCTTGTATAGGACAAACAGTTCTGTGCAGTGCATACGGTTTTTCAATTTACATTTTACAAGTTTAGCCATGAAGTTATTACAATTAAGTCAACACCCATCAAGCAAGTTACCTGCTTTGAAAAACTCCAACTGAACTTCGGCAGTTTGCAGAAGGTATTGGCAGTAGTAAGCTTCTCCAGGGCAATAGTCGGTATTATGCAACGCATTTGCGGCGAAATCCCATGCCCCTGCACAGGTTTCTTGACGGAATTTTTTCCACATCTGCAAGATTGTCGCTGTAGCATTGACTGAAAGCTGCGTTTCTCCCTCGAGAAAGCAATCCACGAAATCGTCGCAAGCGTATCTTGGACTGAATAGACCTAAATCCGAAGAAACATTTTTTGTAGGAAATCAAGAAAAACAAAATTATCATTTGGAAAATGTTGGACAATATAAATGTTTTTAAATTTACCGACTTTAATTCCAACTTTTATTGTTAGGTAACAAATCGATTTAAAAAATGTTTTAGGGCAATTTAAAGCTCTACATTTAGCCATAAATATATTTATATACTTTAACACAAAAATAGATTACGCATATAGAGAAAAGAGAAATCAAAATTTGTTTACGTTTGGCTTCGTAGACTGTATTTTGAAACCTTTTAGAAATTAAAACTCCTTATCATCATCTTATAAACACACATTAACGGAGTAAATTTACCCCAGTTTGGAGCATTTAACGCACACTTGTAGGTGTAGCGAGAAATAATTCGTGAGTTAAAGTTAAATATAATTTCTTATACCTTGATTGAATTGCGACCAAACCGATTTCAGAACCGAAAGTAAGATAATTATTACAAACAACATTTTGAATCAATGGGGGGGGGGCTAATTCTTGAGTTAAAGTTAAATATAATTTCTTATACCTGGATTGAATTGCGACCAAGCCGATGTCAGAACCGAAAGTAAGATAATTATTACAAACAACATTTTGAATCAATGCCAGATCATATCTAAACGCTTGATTCAATTCAATTCTATTATAGCTACTCTGCCGAAAAAATATATAAACTGGTGTTGAGTAATCAATAAGTATATCTGTATTTTTAGTTTTAAATTCAATCACTACAAATCTTATTTTAGGAGTAAACAAATATAAGAAGCATTTGGGGGTTAGCTTTTCAACAACTTTCGCAGCAAACCGCAATATAGTTCAAACATCCAGTTATTTGTATACAAGCTGAACTGCTACATACAAAACTTTAAATGTGTTTAATACTTTGTGACTTTACTGTACTAAATTGTGACTTTAAATCTACATTTAGATGTTGTTGAAGCCTAATCGTTTTCGGTTATAAGTCCTAACATATTACAATTAGTTTAGCCATTAGAATTAGCAGTTAGTAANTTTAGATGTTGTTGAAGCCTAATCGTTTTCGGTTATAAGTCCTAACATATTACAATTAGTTTAGCCATTAGAATTAGCAGTTAGTAACCTGTCTTTACACATCTTAACAAGTCACTACCTTATAGTAGCACAGTAGTGATCACACCCATATGCACAAAACTGCCTAATATATAGTCCAGTTAAAAATGCCTGCAAAGCAACGCAAAAACACGTTTCACATGAAACCACATTGCACAACACGAACAGAGGAGTACGCAAATCCTGTCGTTTTCCACTATTTTATTTTTCATATAAGTTATGTTTTGTCATTTGATAATACCAAACGGCAGGTAGATAATATGTTGCAAACATGCAGGTCCCGATATTTTCCACGATCTGTATATCTGTTTGTTTTTCCTGTTTGTTACTGTCACTCATAACCTATATATTCAAAGTGGTGACATCATGGTGCACAAAATGGTCACGATGTCTTTAGCTGAAATTAATGGAAAATCACCTACAATGGATATCAGTCTACAAATCCCTCTACGTTTAAATGTTGAGCAAAGGTTGTTTGAATGCAATGAGTGTACAAAATTGTTTCGATGTCTTGCCACGAAAAATAAGCTAGAAATCACCCGCATTAGATCAATGATACGCTTGATTTAATGATATATAAACATTAAAGCTACCATTAGTGTAGACCGAACTGTTAAGTACGACTTCTGTAGAAGTTGACTGGATAGGGTACTTAGAATAGATTACCTTGGCTGAATAGAAATTTCAGTGACTCTACATTGTCGCCATGCATTCGGTGACCAATAGCTCGTTAAAATGAAAACAGCCATCGGGAGTGCGCGATGATGCTGGGGGGGGGGGGGGTTTCGTAATAAGGAAATCAAGAAAAACTAGAACGCCTGTAAACCACCAAAAGAAGCTTGTAAGTAAAACAGTTCGTGGACTCATCGCTTCTATTTCGGCTTGATGAAACACCCGATGGGCTTTTGGAATTGTGACGCCTATGGTGTCAGGTGAAGGACATATCGAGAGCTGGAAAGTCCCTCTTCTTTCTCTTCGTGATGTTGGGAGGAACTTGGGCAATCGCATTTTTCACCGGTAAAGCTATTTGTTGTTTATGTTAGTATCTTTTTCAGTCCAACAGGCCAGAAGTTAATATTAGGCATGGACTTGTATGTGCTGTTAAACGCTTATACTTAGTCAATTAGCTGGGGGGGGGGGGAACAGCTAGCTAGTACGTATAATTCCTCAAAGGGAAAGAGCGCCGAGTCCAAACCAATCAAGAGCGGGGGGGGGGGGTAACAAGCTGAACTCCTACATACAAAACTTTTAAATGTATTTAATACTTTGTGACTTCACTGTACTGAATTGTGACTTTAAATCTACATTTAGATGTTGTTGAAGCCTAACCGTTTTCGGTCATAAATCCTAACATATTACAATTAGTTTAGCCATTAGAATTAGCAGTTAGTAACCTGTCTTTACACATCTTAACAAGTCACTACCTTATAGTAGCACAGTAGTGATCACACCCATATGCACAAAACTGCCTAATATATAGTCCAGTTAAAAATGCCTGCAAAGCAACGCAAAAACACGTCTCACATGAAGCCACACACAATACCAACAGAGGAGTACGCAAATCCTGTCGTTTTCTACTATTTTATTTTTCATGTATGTTTTCACCATTGCAGGACCCAATCTTGATAATATGTTGCAGACATGTAGGTCCCGATATTTTCCACGATCTTTAAATCTGTTTGTTTTTCCTGTTTGTTACTGGCATAACCTATATATTGAAAGTGGTGACATCATGGTGCACAAAATGGTCACGATGTCTTCAGCTGAAATTAATGGAAAATCACCTACAATGGATATCAGTCTACAAATCCCTCTACGTTTAAATGTTGAGCAAAGGTTGTTTGGAATGCAATGAGTGTACAAAATTGTTTCGACGTCTTGCCACAAAAAATAAGCTAAAAATCACCCGCAATAGATCAATGATACGCTTGATTTAATGATATGTAAACATAAAAGCTACCATTAGTGTAGGCCGAACTGTTAACTACGACTTCTGTAGAAGTTGACTGGATGAGGTACTTAGAATAGATTACCTTGGCTGAATAGACATTTCAATGACTCTACATTGTCGCCGTGCATTCGGTGACCATGTAATAGCTCGTTAAAATGAAAACAGCCATCGGGAGTGCGCGATGATGCTTCAGCAAAGTTCGAAACGTTCTTTTTTTCGTAATAAGGAAATCAGAAGTTAATATTATGCATGGACTTGTATGTGCTGTTAAACGCTTATACTTAGTCAATTAGCTTTGTACAACGACGCTTTAGCGTTGCTTAGTTGCCACATTTGTTTCCTGTGATAAAACTATTTACTATATTTGTGAAGTACATGATATTTTCGGTCTGTATTACCATTAATAAACATAAGGCGAACAGCTAGCTAGTACGTTTGGGGATAAACCAATTGCACTTTACTGACAGTTTTTATTTCTCTTTTTGCAGGAATCGGAAACGAAATCACCTCCGAAGTCTTCCTTTACCTCAATGCGGTTGTGAATGGCGCTCAAGGTGTTATCGTCTTCCTGCTGTATTGCGTCATGAATGACGTCATACGCGAAAAGCTCCTTCTATTGTTGAACATAAAGAAAATGAAGAATAATTCCTCAAAGGGAAAGAGCGCCGAGTCCAAACCAATCAAGAGCGTCCCACGACCGAAAATGACGAGTGAGGCAAAGGCCAAAGCAAAGGTGCAGACCAATGTGAGAGCTGCCAACCGCAAAACCTGTTTGATCAGGGAAAATCCAACTTCCGGCATAACACAAACAGCAAATTACTAGCAGTGACGTCACCAGTGGTCGTGTGAATTTTGTCACGTGCTTTTATATAAGGATTTTTTATTTGTAAAATAGTCACCTGGACCCGAACACAGCAAAAGTTTGTTCAGACATTAGAAATTCAACTAATCATCTTTGATATAACGGCAATAACAGATGTGTGCATTTTGCACGTGTTTTTTCTACTTTCAATTTTGTCAAAGAATTAATTACATTTTTATAAACTTTTAGAGCAGCACGATACGCACATATTCGGTTAATTAGATTTTGACGTTGTGTTAAATATGCATTCTTTAAAACGACACTATGTATTCTTTGTAACGACATCTTGTCTTTGTAACATAAACGCTTTCTTAACTGTTTAATTTGTCGGTATTATCTTATTAATTGGCTTGGTGAACGATAATTTTTAAGTATAATTCTTAAAACATCGCAATTTCCGTGTTGTAACACCAACATCTGTCTTGAATATTTTGCTTTATCGCTATAACATGTTTTCTGTTTCTTGAGAGATAAGATTTTGTTGGTTTTCGCAGTGTTGTATTTGACTCATAAAACTTTTTACTTTCGTTTTGAGTTTCGCTACAAAGTTTGCATGTAAGAATCATTGCACATTAATTGACTCAATTTTCAATCAATTTTGGCGCCAAACACAAAAAAATTTAAACACGTGTTTCTTAGTAGCGTTTAAACTTTTGTATACAGTCACGTCTTTTTCTTATCATACATTTGTCAATACAGGTCTTTGTACAGCTATTGATTTGACAGCAATGAGTTTTATTTTGATACAAAACAGCAACAAGAACAATAAAACATAGAATTGTTCTAAACAAAATTTTAAAAAAGATCCTGAGTGACCACTGACCACATAAACAACATATAAAAAGTGTAAAAACTCTCAATGTTTAGATAGTTGGTAATACTTGTTTGTGTATAATCTGTCAGTATAAAATCAATACTGTTGTCAAAAGATGTAAATTTCTACTTATCGAACGGTATTTAAACATCGATGATAAAGCTATAGATGACAAAAATAGAAAAAAGCCCAGTGTGTAGTTGTCAGTCTAGATTGAGATCTGGGATTCTAGACTACATTAAATTTTAGTAAATTATGACTTCACATACATTCAAATATGCCATTGAAGGTTTGGCATCTAACAAATAGAGGTAACGAATTAAAAAATACCAACAAAGACCTAAAATAGGTTTGGCTGTACAAAAATTTGTATTACAAACGCGATTCAAATGTAAAAAAATCTTGGTATATTGTGGTGCTTCATCAGTACTAATCAACAAAAATGTATATGATAAAGGGGGGGGGGGGGGGGGGGGGGGGGGGGGGGGGGGGGGGGGGGGGGGGGGGGGGACTAATATTTGTTTAAAAGCATTACGTAACAATTGCAATCTGAAACAAATAAAATCTACATGACAAATATATCATATAACATAAATAATCACTGTACAAAAACAACAAATTTTTTAAGTCAATGCAATGTAGGTAATGATGTGAAGACCTTGCTCTTAAATTCTCGATTACTTTTTCTGTGGTAGATAATCTGTATCAGTTTTAGTTTTTATGTATTCAACTTTTTTCAAGAAACGAATAAATAACATGCATTTGCCTGCCGCAAAAATGCATTGGGCACTTATTTAATTTGACCGTTTTAAACCTCGTTTCCTTTACAAATTTTTAATGTATAACCTTCTTGACATAGTTGCAACGCGAACCGTCGAATTTCAGAATTATTGCACAATACCTTTGTTGTTCCGTCTCTTTGGTTTCAAATCAATATCTGTACAAATTTTTTATTGACAAAAGTAGGTTACAGAAGAAAACAGGGATGGTGTTAATTAAAAGCCTAAACGCCATGAAGAAATACCGGTTTGTTCAAAATTGAATTTCATATTTTCGCTAGTTGACGCTGTGGAGTAAATTACTGCAGAACTATTTTTACATGCAACTATGTAGGTAAATTTAAAATCAAAGTAAAGAGTGATATGTTTCAAATGGGGGGGGGGGGGGGGGGGGGGGGGGGGGGGGGGGGGGCAAAAATAAAAGCAATTATCTGCTTAAAAAAGAAATATGTTATAAAGTGAAATTAAATTTTAGTTGAAACTGTAGCTATAAAGTGCAATTAAATCGCATGATAAGAGACAAGCTACAAACATTGACGAGAAAGAGATTGACAAAGAGACAAGCTACAAACATTGACGAGCATTTGTGCAACAGTTCATAATAATATGCCAAGTTTGTAGAAAACGGGTTCAAATTATACTCAAACCATGTGTGTTAATATTTTACGTCAACCAAATTAGCTAAAAAACGACCAAACGCACGAACATATTTTCGTTAAAACTCAACAACACAAAGCTTGGACAAACGCATAATGGATTGAAGAGAAAATGTACAAAGTTAAAAGATTTTTCGGGGATTTTTTTGGGAGGATAAAAGTAACACATGTCAAAATAAACAAGACAGATATTAGTGTTGAAATTAGTAACATTGTGCTATTTCAAAATGAAATAAACAAATATCCAAAAATTTTCCAACCTATTATACAATGACAAAATGTGCGATGCAGTGGGTAAAAATGGTTGAATGGTGTCGATTTGAAGAATATGTACATTTTTGCATAATGTTACCCATACAATGAACCGTATTTGTGTTCATTTTGCGGGCAAAATACAAAATGAAACGTGATAAGATGCACAAAACTAGTAATGACGCTACTTGAAACATTATTTTCAAATTCTGATGTCTAAAAAATAAGATATTTAAAATTCTAAAGAGTGTGTGTTTTATTCTGTATATGTTGTGTCTTTTGTCCATTTTTGCACGACTGTTACTGACATTACTGCTCGTCAGTTGGTAATAGAATTATTCCGGTAGATGGGTTTTCCCTGATCAAACAGGTTTTGCGGTGGGGGGGGGGCTAAAAAATAAGATATTTAAATTTCTAAAGTGTGTGTGTTTTATTCTGTATATGTTGTGTGTTTTGTCCAGTTTTGCACGACTGTTACTGACATTACTGCTCGTCAGTTGGTGATGGAATTATTCCGGTAGATGGGTTTTCCCTGATCAAACAGGTTTTGCGGTTGGCAGCTTTCACATTGGCCTGCACCTTCGCTTTGGCCTTGGCCGCACTCGTCTTTTTCGGTCGTGGGACGCTCTTGATTGGTTTGGACTCGGTGATTTTTCCCTTCGAGGTATTTTTCTTCTTTTTCTTTATGTTCAACAACAGAAGGAGCTTCTCGCGTATGATGTCATTTATGACGCAATACAGCAGGAAGACGATGACGCCTTGAGCCCCGTTCACAGGGGGGGGGGGCACTCGTCTTTTTCGGTCGTGGAACGCTCTTGATTGGTTTGGACCCGGTGCTCTTTCCCTTCGAGGAATTCTTCTTTTTCTTTATGTTCAACAATAGAAGGAGCTTCTCTCGTATAACGTCATTCATGACGCAATACAGCAGGAAGACGATGACGCCTTGAGCCCCGTTAACAATCGCATTAATGTACAGGAAGACCTGGGAGGTGACTTCGTTCCCAATTCCTGTAAAAACAGTTTAAGTGAACAATATTTTATTGTATTTGTTCGCAGCGTTGGCTGGTGTTTTTTTTGTGGAATTACAAACAGTCAGTAAAGTGCAATAGGTTTACCCTAAAACGCACTAGCTGTTCCATCTTTTGTTCATTCCAGTTAATACAGACCTATATATAATTCCTAAATAAGTGAAAGGTTTATCACAGGAAAAAATTGTGGCAACCATCAGGTAGCGCTGGTGCACTATTGTGCAAAGCTAATCGATTCCGTACAAAAGTTTAGCGGCACTTAAATATCCATGCCTAATATTAACTCGATTCCTAATGTACTGAAAANTTTTGTGGAATTACAAACAGTCAGTAAAGTGCAATAGGTTTACCCTAAAACGCACTAGCTGTTCCATCTTTTGTTCATTAATGTTAATACAGACCTATATATAATTCCTAAATAAGTGAAAGGTTTATCACAGAAAAAAATTGTGGCAACCATCAGGTAGCGCTGGTGCACTATTGTGTAAAGCTAATCGATTCCGTACAAAAGTTTTGCGGCACTTAAATATCCATGCCTAATATTAACTCGATTCCTAATGTACTGAAAAACAAATGAACATAAATTGCACATAGTCTCACCTGTGAAGAAAGCGATTGCCCAAGTTCCGCCCAACATCACGAAGAGAAGGAAGAGGGACTTTNTAAAGTCCCGTTTTTACCGTAGTAGCCTGAGACCGTTATGAAGGAGACGGTTCCTGGCGAGACGAGCCTTTCTCCGTCCCCACTTGCGGCATCGCTTTTGATTGAATCGGTGACGTTGCGGGGAAAAGACATGACTGGGGTATCCACCTTTTCGTCTTCTTTTTTTCTGATCGGTTTCAAGGACAATCGGTAAGTGACGAAGGCGCTAGTGAGATTTAAGCTCGCCTCCAATACTTTATCTTTATCTTTGCTGTCGACAATCGTGGTGTTAATGGAAAGCTGCACGGATCCGAGGGTAAGAATCTCTCCTGGATTCACGAAGTCGGGATTGTTTATTGCCACTGTACGAAGCTGTTGTTCGATTCCGATGAGAACATTTGGATCACCCGATGTACCTGCAACTGCGTCTTGCATCAATGCAACCACCGGAGAAAGCAACACTGCAAGATGCATCGAAATAAAATATACATACACTACATTAGTGTAACACTAGACATGTTTATGGGCATTTTGACTGAAACGTATTGAACTGGTGGTTTTGCTATAACTACATTCCTGTGGTGAATCAAGAACATATGTGTATATGCCACTAGCTAATGCTGATAAAAAAGAATCATTACTATTTATTTCATGTAACCAAATTTCACAAAACAGACAATGTGCAGACAAATTATGACGTTAGGTGTGGTGCTTATTGCCAGACTGAGTCAGAAAAGCGGTGTTATGTTATAGTTGTTGTGTAGTAAAACGTATTTGTCTTGTTTTTGCCCCCCCCCCATGACGTTAGGTGTGGTGCTTATTGCCAGACTGAGTCAGAAAAGCGGTACGTGTTATGTTATAGTTGTTGTGTAGTAAAACGTATTTGTCTTGTTTTTATGCTGGTGTTAAGTAGTTTGGTTTCAATTAATCTTGATTAAACGAACCTGAATAGTTACATGCAACATCTATGTTTGAGCAATCTCTGTTGGTCCAGAGTCCATCTGAAGCTCGCACTGTCGCACATGCGTGGTCCTTGGTGTTGTTAAGAGGACCGGTAATCCATTTGGCGTAAGTGGGAGGTTTGTTAGTGTAGCCATCAATGTACGAATTTTTGTCCCCTGGGTGCGTTGTGTTCTTTGAAGTCACGTCTGAAATAAATAGGGTTATTTTGAAATAGTCAAATCAAATCTGGGTTGAACAGACACAAGAAGTATTTAAAATCTCCCCAAAAATGTATTGAGTCTTAACTAAACTAAAAATGCAAATAACATGTAAAGGTGAATAAAGTTTTCGTGTAAAAGTACAAAATCGTTCAGAAGTCTTTGCATTTAGTGATAAATTTAACCGATGCGTAAAAATATTAAATGAACTAAATCAACTTTTGGGAAAAGTATGTAGTATGGTTTTCAGAGGAAGCCGCCTTGATTGTACTTTTGTTTTTTGTGACGTTTTTGTTCTGTAGTTTATCATGCTGCAACTTTCGTTTATTGTTTTGTTTTCAGAAAAATCAGCTGTATATGCAAAAAAAGGGAAACATGTGCATCAGTGTTTACTCACTTAAGACAAGAAACGGGGTCGATGCATTTCTTCCCAAGCAGGAAACGATGTCATTCTGTTTCTTATTGGCAATGGCGGCCGGACCAAGAACGATTGAAGGATCCGGTAAAGCGTAACAGCCCTGTGGGCTACGCGACGATGCCCAGTGAAAGTTTGGAACGTTCTTTTTGACCATGATGAGGAAATCAGGAAAAACTGGAACGCCTGGGAACACAAATGAAACTTGTGAGTTTAACCGCTGATGAACTCGTCGATTTTGTTTCTTTCTTTCTTTCTTTCTTTTTCTTGATGAACCACCACGCCTGCAGCAATTGAGATGGCCATGGTGCCAGGTAGCTGCTGGGTGGGATGCATAAGTCGGTGATGAGATTTTGTGCAAAAATTGCCAAATTAATACTGACGATTAAAACGATCGCGGGAATTTATGGGTTAATATAAACTCATCAGCAGTTATTTTGACAAAAACAAATTGTTTTATTAAAAAGTAGAACAACAACAACACTTGTAATCATTTAAGCAAGGATCAAGAATGTAACGCTAATTTGTATAAGTTTTGGTGAGGGCAAACTGTTCCTGGGGTGCAGGTCAAACTGTTCCTGTGGTGCAAGGCAAATTGTTCCTGTGGTGCAGGGCAAACTGTGCTGTTCAGGCGTTAACCAAGTTACCTGTTTTGAGAAACTCCAGCTGAACTTCGGCCGTTTGAAGAAGGTATTGGCAATAGTAAACTTCTCCGGGGCGAAGGTCTCCACCATCGCTTCGTGCGGCGAAATCCCATACTGTTGGACAGGTTTCTTGTCTGAATCGTCTCCACAATTGCAAGATTGTCCCGGTAGCATTGGCTGAAAGCTGCGTTTCGCCCTCGAGAAAACAATCGACGAAATCGTCGCAAGCGTATCTTGGACAAAATCGGCCTAAGTCGAAAAAACAACTTTTAGCAAAATAAAATTTTCAGTCGTTAAATATTAGACGACAAAAATCTCCTGGAACAATCCCCCCCCCCAAATCGTCGCAAGCGTATCTTGGACAAAATCGGCCTAAGTCGAAAAAAACAACTTTTAACAAAATAAAATTTTCAGTCGTTAAATATTAGACGACAAAAATCACCTGGAACAACCTGCGACCAAACCGATCTTACAACCGAAAGCAAGATAATTTTTACAAACAACATCTTGAATCAATACCAGATCAAAACCTGAATGTTGAACGTGAATAATGACCTGACAAAAAACAAAACTTCGTGTCAAGTGATCATTAAAATTGACCCTTAAACTTTTTCTGACTAGCACCAGTAAAACCACAATTAAAATCATTTTAGGCTTTGGTAAAACTTAACTGGTAAGTATGCTGTCGATTTTACACATTGGCAAGAAAAATCACTTTTGCTTGATGTACGGACATATTTGGGCTAAGGTTTCTTATTACTTCTTAACGCACCACAGCCTTAAAGAATCGTGGTAGCAATCTGACCACACCCATCGAACGTATCTGCCTAACATACCAACCAATTAAAATGCCAAAGCAACGCAAAAAAACGTTTTATCTGTTATGAGACCAAACTGCACAACAGCAATGACAGACGAATACTCAAATCCTGTCGTTTTCCACGATTTTATTTCCAATCTATGTTTTCACCTTTGTAAGACACATACGTCATTTAGATAATATGTTACAGACATGTAGATCCCGAAATTTTCCACGATCTGTGGTTCTTCCATATGTTACAGGTATAAGCTGCATGTTAAATGTGCTGTCTTCAATGTGCACAAAATAGTCATGATGTCTTTAGCTGAAATTAATGGAAAATCACCTACAATGGGCATCATTCTGCAAATTCCTCTTCGTTCAGATGCTGTGCAAATGTGGTTTTGCATGTAATGAGTGAGCCCAAGGCAAACTTTATACCAGGGTTGTTGTTAAATAACACATAATATACCAAAAATATAGCGTGCATATCACAGAAGTGCATAAAACATAATCACTTTGTTTATGCGGCTGTTTAATCCCCCCCCCCCCCCCCCCCCCCCCCCCCCCCCCCCCCCCCCCCCCCCCCCCCCCCCCCCCCCCCCCCCCCCCCCTGGAGGCAAATATTTTTAGTATCATCAATCTGTATTTTTTTTATCATACTTTTGTCAATACAAGTCTTTGTACTGTTATTGATTTGACAGCAAAGAGTATAATTTTGACACAAAACAGCAAAGAGATCATGAAAAAATAGACTTTATTCTAAACAAATTTTTGAAAAAAAGATCCTGAGCGCAATGATCACATAAACAACATATAAAAAGTGTAAAAACTCGCAATGTTTAGCTAGTTGGTAATACTTGTTTGTGTGCAATCTGTTAATATAAAATAATTTCTGTTGCCAAAAGATGTTGAATTTCTACTCATCGGACGACATTTAAAACATAAAAAGGGTATAGATGACGATAGAAAAAAGGCCAAGTGTGTAGTTGCCAGAAGTTGTCAAAGCCAAGCGTATAGTTGTCAATGCAGATTGGTATCAAAGCTACAATAAATTTTAGTAGATCACGACTTCACATACACGAAAGTTTTTAATTGAAGGTTTGCCAACAACTAAATAAGGATTACGAATTTTAAATACGAACAATGACCGGAAAAAGGTTTGGTCTGTAAAAAATCTGTGTTGCAACCGCGACTCAAATGTAAAGCATTGTGGTATACGTTACTGTGTTGCTACAGCACAAGATAAGCTACAAATACAGTCTACACCAGTGGCTCTCAACCTTTAATGGACTGTGGCCCCCTAAAAGTATATTTTGGGCCTCGCCCCATTTCAAATAATATTTTAAGATTTGTGGTCCTCCGGCAAAAATATTAAATGGTAAACTCGTGTTGAAATTTGGTATTAATTTCAAGTCGAATGGATTAAACAACCAACTGTAATCTTGACAAACCTCAATATCGATAAAGAGTGGTAGGGAATAAAGATATTTGCAACACACACTCAATTCTGTCCATTGAAAAAGAAAAAGACTCACTGATTTTTAGTGGCTGTTTCTGGTGAGGCTACACCCGTGGACCCCCGGATTACAGCTCGTGCCACCCCTGGGTCCGAGGGCCCCGGTTGAGAACCACTGGTCTACGACAATAAAAATCCACATAAAAAATAGTATTTAACTTAGAACAATAACATAATATTTCTGCTAATGATAAATTAAACACGAAAAACAATATACACAACATTTCGAATAAAAGTTAAATTGATAAAAATAATTAGCAAAAAAATAAAAATAAAAGTGTATTCATGCTTACAATAGATCAAATCGGTCTAAAAACAAAGTATTTGTGCTGATGACACTACTTTTTGGGGAAGTTTAGTTTCAGTGTGCATAATTACTTCGAGGTATAGACAGCAATAACAGTATGAAAACAACATTGTTTTGGTAATGATTATGACATTTTCCCCTTGAACGTTCGATTACTTCGTTTTGATGGTGGACAATCTTTCTCAGTATAAGCCTCTCTGCATCATTTCGTTCCAAAAAGTAAATATATAAAATGCGATTGCCTGCTACGAAAATGCATGTGCATCATATTTCGCTTGACCGATTTTTTCCTCATTTCCTGTAATACTGGTTGGGTGGTTACAGCAAATATTACAAATTTCCATAGTATAACCTTTATCCTAAAGTTGCAACGCAAACCGGTCGAACATCCGAATTATTGCACAATACCTTTGTTGTTTTGTCTCTTTGCTTTAAAATAAATAGCTGTACAAATTTTGTATTGACAAAAGTAGGTTACAGAAGAAAACAGGGGCGGTGTTAATTAAAAGACTAAACGCTGCGAAGAAACACGTTTTTAGCAGGTTTGTTTAAAGCTGATTATTACTTTTCGGCTAGTTTTCGCTGTGAAGTAAAGTTAATGTTACAATTATTTATACATGCAACTACGTAGCTAAATTTGGAAACAAAGTAAAAAGTTTTATGTGTCAAATAAAGAGCTGCAAAACAACAACAAAAACTTATCTGCTTGGAAAAAGAAAGCATGTTGAACTAAAAAGTGAATTAAATTGGTATTTGCTGTACAACTTTTTATATATTTAGGTGCTACTGTATAATTAAATTACATATCAATATGTTTCATTATTGTCATTTATAAAGTTATTCAAAAAAATTGTAAAAAGACAGTATTTCAGGTGAAGAAAATACTCAAAGAAACAAGCTACATTAAAAATTGACGAGGATTTGTGCAAACTGTTCATAATAATATACCAAGTTTGTAGAAAACCGGTTCAAATTTTACCCAAACCACGTATATTAACATTGTTTTACCGTCAAGCAACGTATAGCTAAAACAACGACAAACTGCAATAAGATATTTGTGTTAAACCTACAAAGCTTTGGAAAACGAGTAAAGAATTAGCATGTGCAAAAATATACAAAGGTAAAAGAGTTTTTTTGGATAATTTTGGAGGGAATTAAAGTAACACATGCCAAAATAAACAAAACATTGGTGTTAGTAAAATTGCCCTGTTTTTAAAATGATTTGAACTAATATCATAACATTTTCCAATCTATAAACAAATGACAAAACGCTTGAAGCAATCCCCCCCCCCCTTTATCCTAAAGTTGCAACGCAAACCGGTCGAACATCCGAATTATTGAACAATACCTTTGCTGTTTTGTCTCTTTGCTTTCCCCCCCCCCCTTTGACCGGCTGTTTTAGTATTAGTATTTATGTTCATCTTGCGTGCAAAAAGTAAAATAAAACGTGATGAGATGCAGAAAAACGGTAACGACTCTACTTGAAACATTATTTTCAAATTCGAATGTCTAAAATATAAGGTGTTTAAATTTCAAACAAGTGTTTGTTTTATTCTGTATGTGTTGTGTGTTTTGTCCAGTTTTGCACGAATGTTACTGACGTTACTGCTCGACAGTTGTTAATGGAATTATTCCGGTAGATGGGTTTTCCCTGATCAAACAGGTTTTGCGGTTGGCAGCTTTCACATTGGCCTGCACCTTCGCTTTGGCCTTGGCCGCACTCGTCTTTTTCGGTCGTGGGACGCTCTTGATTGGTTTGGACTCGGTGATTTTTCCCTTCGAGGTATTTTTCTTCTTTTTCTTTATGTTCAACAACAGAAGGAGCTTCTCGCGTATGATGTCATTTATGACGCAATACAGCAGGAAGACGATGACGCCTTGAGCCCCGTTCACAATCGCATTGATGTACAGGAAGACCTGGGAGGTGACTTCATTCCCAATTCCTACGAAAACAGTTTAAGTGAATAATTTTTTATTGTATTTGTTCGCAGCGTTGGCTGGTGTTTTTTTTTGTGAAATTACAAACAGTCAGTCCAGTGCAATAGGTTTACCCTTAAAAGCACTAGCTGTTCCATCTTTTGTTCATTAATGTTAATACAGACCTATATATAATTCCTAAATAGGTGAAAGGTTTATCACAGAAAAAAATTGTGGCAACCAGGAAGCGCTAGAGCACCATTGTGCAAAGCTAATCGATTCCGTACAAAAGTTTAGCGGCACTTAAATATCCATGCCTAATATTAACTCGATTCCTAATGTACTGAAAAACATGAACATATACTGCACATAGTCTTACCTGTGAAGAAAGCGATTGCCCAAGTTCCTCCCAACATCACGAAGAGAAAGAAGAGGGACTTT
>QLIY01002454.1:0-19049 GCA_003260075.1 Phallusia mammillata | reverse complement strand
AGAAAACTTTGTATGTTTTCAATACATGTAGTTACACTTCCAATATATGAGCAAATCCTAATATATGTATCAACATATTTGTAATTCAGTGCTGCATGAAACATCGAAATACTGATATTTTTTAGTTACCTTGTATTACAGTGTTAATGCATTCGTACAATAAGGACATGGCAGATGTGCTGAAAAATAAAACAAAGACAGAAATTAGTAAAACGCCTGATGCAATCAAATAATGCAAGTAGTAGTGTAGTAACCAGTTGGGAAACTGTTATCCCTAATTAATAAAAGCAGTAGCAGCACTTACAATTGGGAATTTTCACATCACAATATTCAAAAGGATTTCTGTGATCATTTTGCTATTTGGATAAGTTGGTTAAAAATACACTTCAAAAAGTCTGTGTTTAGTCAAAAAGCCAATCCAGTGTTATTTAATACAATGTGTTTATATATATGTAAGTTTACATTGGACATTTTAACAATCACAAATACACATAAATGCGGTTATATTTTTATTAATAAAAACCCTATCCACTAAACCCAATGTACTGGACTTAACAGTGCAGGCATATTATTTGATTTTAAGCACTATTTTTTAAAACATTTAACTCATACACTAAGTAACAACAGATTAAAGAATAATCTTATCAGATATAGAGTGGCTTGATATTCCAGACAAGTTTCCTATGGAGCATTGCTCTATTTATTTTTGCTCTATTGAGAGATTAGCAAATCAATACTTGAAACAAAACAAAGATTAGCATTGGTCAATTTGAAATGCCAACGAAAGAGGGAAATCAATAAATAGAATCTTGCAGCTTACTTGTGAATGAGGTTTGTCAGTGGCTCAATCAACTTTTTGCCGAGGCGAGGTTCCAACGGAGTCAAAGCACCAAACTAAAAATTAATGAAATAATTCACTATTTCATGTTAAACATTCATGTACTTTTTGCAGTTAATTCAACACTATATATTACAACATTATCTTGCTACTGTGCTTTGTTTTGGAGCTTTATAACTCTTAGTTTATAATAAAACACTTGAAAAACCAAATTTAACTAAATTTAACTTGAATGAAAGATTTTAAACAACAACTTGTACTTACCAGTTTTATGATTTTTATGAGTACCCAGTTATTGGTTGATGATGTCATCAATTTAAAGAACACCGGGGCGAGGGAAAGATAATTCTTTGGATTTTTCCTCGCGAGTTCGCAAATTACATTTACTGCCGCAGACTGGACACCTGTACGTCAATAATCAAGGTTCAAAGGACAAAAACAAGAAAAGCTTAAAATAAATGTAGAATGTCTAGTGACATCAAACAAAATAAACTGCATTGCTGTAGCTGATACGGTCAAGATTTGTCACACATTGCACTAATAGCAGACTTATTATTACTATGCCATCCATTTATTACATCATAAAATGCTAAGCATAGAAACAATTTGGTTCGTGGTTTAGACTTATACTTAGTGTTTATTGTATGTATGGCTAAATACAACATCACCATAACAAATAATTAAAAGTAGGTTTTAAACCCAACTTAGAACTATCCAATACAAATCCAGAAACTTATACAGTGAGGTTGGCAGCGACACACAAAACATTAAAAAATACAAAACTGAACAGTTGCTAAAGTTCCCATAAAAGGTTTGCAGCTTGGGCCAAATACCTGAATCAGGATCCTCAAGTTTTTCTTTCAGTCTGGGAAAAGCTGGTCTAAGAGCTTCAGGATAAGAGAGGAAAATTTTGTAAGATACCAGCACTGCTCGCTTGCGTGTGTACGGCCGGATTGACGACATCTGCAAATAAATTAATTTCACATTAATCCAAGCAAAGTAATCACACAGATTAGGTAAATTCAGACACCCAGGCAAGTTGCCCTTACTGGGCACATAAATGTAAGTTAATAAGCAAAGAAAATGACTGCCAAATGTCCTTTTCTGCTGAACTATAAAAATAGCTGTAAATTATTATTCACATTGTCAGGCAGTTAATAGTTGATATTGGTATTTGAAACATGTTTTCCTGTGAAATGGCAGCACACACATATATCATGATATGACACAATCATGGTTTCAGGCATCGCATACTGTAACTAGTTTAATGTAAAACACATGACTGGGTTGGACATAATACTTTGTAACAACTGATCATCAAAACTTACCAGTGACATAATGTCGCTTGCCAAGTCTCTCGCTAAATCACTTGTTATGAAACATGATAATCCATTAATCGCAATTCCTGCATCAAAACCATTCTGCGAGTTAAGGTCTTTCCGAATCATGTTGGTGGTTAACATTAGAACATCAGTTTCAGAGTGAAATGATTGAGCTGCTGCATAATATCCAATTCTCGGGGGGGGGGAATTGCGATTCCCGCATCAAAACCATTCTGTGAGTTGAGGTCTTTACGAATCATGTTGGTGGTTAACATTAGAACGTCAGTTTCAGAGTGAAATGATTGAGCTGCTGCATAATATCCAATTCTCTGCAACAGACAAAACGCTTTATATACAATATAATCAACATAAAGTGACAAGTCAGCACACAAACATGATATTTTTAACTAGTGATGCACCAAACCCGCCTAAAAAGGTTCTGGCCGAAACCGAATATTCGGCCATGAGGCCGAACAATTTCGGCCAAATCAGGCCGAACCTAAAATCTTCTTTCTTAACGACGTTTTCAACTGAACCTTGTGTTGTTGATGCAAGTAAACTCAATTANCTACGTAAAGAATTGTTTTATGATTAAATGTTTAAATACTGTGGGTGAATTATTATTGTGCCCACTTGGTGGCGAAAAGAGCAGTATTTGGCCAGTTCCCATTTCGCAAGGTTGGGAGGTTGGTGGTCGAAAATGAAAGTTTAGGCCTTAATTTCATGCAATCAAAAAGTTCGGTTTCGGCCAAATTTTCAAAAAAGTTCGGGCCGAAACCAAAACAGTAGAAAACAGTGTATTCGGCCAAAATGTTTCCAACCGAAACTTCGGTGTATCACTATTTTTAACCAATTTAATGACAGTTGCCATTTTTTGAAAAAGTGGGTCTATAGTTTCATTTTTTAAACCAAGTTTTATTGAAGTTATTTAAGTTTTATATTTGGCACAAAACAAACAATCTGTACCTTGTATGTGAATTTCGGCGAACTCATAACTTCGATGATGTTGAAAGCTGCCCAACTAATGTCATATCCCAACATTTGTAACTGAAAAAATAAAACAAGGAGTAAAACCAGAGCTGTTGCAGTAATGTGATTGCAATTCAATAGAAACTCAAGTGTGAAAATATCAAACACACAAAGTACATAGACTGTAAATTGTAATAGTCTAAGTTTGTCCACAGAAATTTTAAGTAAAAGACTTATTGCTTCAATCTGAAACTTCAATCAAACCATCGTTTACTCACATAGGCCAGTTTATTAACAGCATTTGCTTTCACGGCAAGATTTTCTTGTTTCAACTCCACCTTTATCTCATCAATGCATTGGGATATAAAATGTGCCTAAAAACAAATTTCTTAGTCAATGTTGAAAGTGACTACGAGGCCATTTATAATATTCGGGCATAAAAGATATTGTATTTCACATCAGTTCACGCCTTAACAATCTGGATTTAACAAATAACTATCCAATAATTTTTAGTTTTCCTAACATAACACAGTTGTTGAAACCATTAATGCACAATAATCTACATCTTATATGCTTTACCTCATCCTCTTTGTGATTTCTAATTCCACGAACAAGATCTTGCAGATTTTTATCAAATATCCGATCAACGCTTGCTTTGACCTTGCGCAGAGCCATTTTTTATGTTACCAATGTCAAAAATTTCAGAAACTCATGTGTCGTATCAACTTGTTACATCTATTGTAATTAACTTCAATGCCTGTAATTACTACATGAATTAAAATATGTTTGTTGTAATACAAAATATAAACAGAAATGTTTAGCAATAAAAATATTTTGCTACAATATACATCTCATGCATGATGCCAATTTGCACTTAGATAACGATTTAGTTTTTACCAGATGCAAAAATGTAGGTTATCACAATGTTTCACTTTTGCTTGTGTCTGAAGACAAGAATATCCCTTTGACACAATACTGTCCTGCTAATGCAGTTACTACAACTGGCCGGGGGGGGGGACTCCTGAAAACATTAGGAAAAGACTTTTTAGTAAAAACAAAACTGTTGCAGTTAAAAGAATATAAATTAGTTTTAGTCATCTCAATGTTGTATTTGGGCACAGAAAACTTTTAAAGTTATTAACCTGAAAGAAAAAAATCAAGAACCCCCAACAGGAATACAAAAATATTACCGGTAACAAGGTATAAAATATATCCAGAAACAATTTATATACGGTACTAACGTAACACCAACCTAACAGATTAAACCATCAAAAACAAACCACAAATACTTGATTATCTGGTCAAAACAGTTGCACAATTTGTTTTTGTGTAATGTACACATCTTCAATCTTGGTAATTGCAATAAAAGCGTATTTACATTTTTTTCCAAGTTGTCATGATTTTATAATACCACGAAAATACCCTTGCCACCAAATCACAAAATAATCTGCTGTGGCTTATGGTCTAGTTATTAACGTAACAATTTAAGATGATTGCGTATTAAAAGCCGAGGCATTCTGACATTACAATATTTTCTATTTTTTGGTGACAACTCAAAGACCAGTCTAAAAGAAAAGTGTGACATAAATGTAATATGATCCAATGATAGCAACGAATTTTCACGGAGTATGTTCGCCACTACCATCAGTGGCCGCTACAAGGGAGATTTGAAAATAATTGTTTTTTGTAAAAATATCTTTTCTACTTTTAGAACAATGTTTCAAATCAACTAGGTGATAAAATTCACTTCAAAACAAACAAACCAAGTACAACTTACGATATCACATCAATTTAGTCACACTAAACCTGACAATTCCTTTGTTTTGCGGCTGCCATTGTAAATGTGTCTTTTGGAAAACGTGTTTGGAATATCGCCATTTCCTGTTTTCGGTTCTATCTCTATTATGATTTTTGAGTTACATTTGCATTTTTGTATGGTTTGCAAAACCTATATCGCAGTTTTCCGATAGCCGGTTCGCAGGCCTACCACACATGGGCGTCCGCAGGGAAACAAACAGGGGAGGGCATTGCTATCGTCACATCGCCGTTCGAAAAACAGTATTTCAGAAGAAAAATTATCTGACTGTGCTTCCCAATTTTGTCAATCCCAAAGTAGCAAAATAATACAATAAACACAATATTAACTATCACTGTATTATGTGGTAGGTTGGCAAATAATTTTTAACGAAAGTGGGTTTTACATACCCGAACCTTATCAGATGTATGACATAATGGCTTTTTGACACATACACCAATGACCTAATAATATGATTCATTTAGTTTGTAGTAAAAACCTCATCCTGTTCTATTGTATTAGGTGCGTTTAACGGGGTGGATACTTACGACGTCTTTAATTTATGTTCCGGGAATAGTTTCTGCATAACACTGTGTGAATATTTGTTGTGTTTTGTTTTAAGTTGCGCATTTTTCGACCGTTTCGTTTAACTTTTTCAAGGGAAGACGGTTGTCTTGCTGCGGACGGCCATGTTACCACACGTCCTTTTTTTAACAGAAAGCAAGTTTTCCCCCTAGAACAATAAAAATTGCCCAAAATGTCTTTTTAAAATTGCCTATTTACGCAAAATGAATAAATAACAATTTGTTTTTTATTGTTCCGACGGTCGGTGCCAGTAAGCGGGGGGGGGGGGGGGGGGGGGGTATGTGTGACTTATGCGCCAACCAAGGGTTCAGTGCACATTAGTCGCATCGGAAACATGGCTACGCACATTTAATGTTGTCAATATAAAAGTTTACCGTTTAACGCCACTATTTCAACAAACACAATCGTTCTTCACAGCAATGCGTATTGTTTCTTTTATTGTTTGATCCATTGTATTTCTTGACACTTTATAACAATTTCGGAAGTGGTAGAACTTTTGGTAATACTTCCGGTAAATGACTCGATCAACATTTAAAACACATTACACATCGTCATCCTAACTAACACCGACACAGTGGGCGATGATAAAAAACCTTTGAGTAATCGTACCTACACACAGGCTGATATTGGAGTAATTAGGTAAATTCCTTTTTAACAACTCAATTATATGCTAGTTAATGGCCTACAAAAAGCTCAGTACAAAAACAGCAAAATTCTGGTCTGTCAACATAAACAATTCACAAGTGAAGTGCACTTGGTTAATTTTCATAACATTGTTTGGAGTGTAAAAAAGGTTGAAGCTTGTAAAAAGTTAAAAAAGTGCTTGACAAATGATTTTTATATGGATAAAATCGTAAAATCAAAACATGCCTAAAGGGAAGTAATTTAACAACAGTGGTAAAACTGCTTGAAACTTATGTTGAATTTATTGAACAATCATATGTTGTGGCATGTTATATTGATTACCATTCTCAAACGAGTACATGACAATTAGCAACAAAAAATTACCTACAGTTTTTCACACAATATGTACATTTTTTACCACCAAAAATTGTGGGTTTAACAAAATGTTAAAAAAAACATCTTAATTTCAAGTTTTAGTGACTATTAGTAACAATTTTGAAACTGTTAAAAGGACAAAGGTTAAAATACATTAGAGTTTCTTCCTGAACGCCTTGGACCTCTATCCTGTTCCATCACAGTCTTTAAAAACAAAAAAAATGTTTTCATCTCAATTTAAGTTGATTTTTGCTTATAAAAAACTACGCACAAAGTTACTATTTGTTGTAGCACACATCAGTTTTGTATTTTATACATAGATAGGGCAAAGGATAATTGTAGCAGTTGGTATAATACTTTTAGGCTATCCAAAAATACAGTTGTTATTGACCAAAAAATAATTTGTAAGTAATATGTTTTGTGTCAGTAGATAAGTAAAAACTACAAACATTCAAATTTGATTAAAGAAAAAGCCATATACATATCAGATCCCTAACCACTAAACAAACCTTTTCAAAATCTCTTAGTTCAGGAACATCCCAAAAGAGTTCATAAACTCTCAAANAGTTATTATTTGCATGTAGACATAAGTTACAATGATTTATTAGTTCACAACACGCAGCTTACAATCAAGGAAATACAGCAGTTGTTAAGCTTTTAATTTATCAATTTCTGATATAGTAGTGCAATGATTGTATCTGAATGCTTGCTTGCATGTGTGACTTAATCAAAATATATTTCTACTCTTCTATGTTACACAATGATTGATGAAGATATCTTTTATTGTGCAGAAAAAACAAGAACATACAAACTGTGGGAATCGAGCATGTACATGAGGCATTGCAGGAAATGTTTGCTTCACCTATGGTCATGTTTATTAGGTAAACGTTTTTTCGTTGCAGAGTAAAAAAATCCTATTTTCTTGTGGTTGGTGTTACATAGCGCAACATATTCTGATATTGTAACTTATTTCATGTGCAAATGTTGACTGCTTCCTCAATTTTAAACTGTGAGACAGATCTAGCAAAACATTTGTAGCAAAGAACTAGTTTGACGAGCAATTGACGAACTACAGGTGTCTTTTGTATTGTTTGAATGTGTCTTTGTAATCGTGTGAAGAGTTGTTGTATGAAAAGCATGATATCATGTAGCATTTAAATAGTAATATTGCTTTGTAATGTTTTTGAGTAGTAAACCAATGTAGCACAATTATTGGTTAACTTTTTCCTTTAACTGAGTGGCTTATTAGGGCTGGACATTGTTTTATCCTGCAGGAGATGAAACGCAAACTTTTCGAAGTCAAAAAACATATATCAACTCACTTAAAATTTGCTTGAAGAAAGTTGAAAACCTAACTATGGTGTCTAAACTTAACTTTGCTTATCAAATTTAATTCTCAAGCAAGAAGTCAATCTTCTACATCATCAGTAACTGTGAAAAGCATAAAAAAACATATCGCAATAAATACCAATGTCCTATTGTTTTCTATTAGTTTAAATTTACAGACATGACAATGGACTGCATGATTCTATTTTTTACCTTGGAACTATGAGTAACGACTGGACTTATATTTAGGAATTGCTCAACCCAAGAAAAGCTTTTCCTGAGGGCTACAGTGTCGGAGTTTAGAAGATCAGGATTGGAGGAAGCCACTGTGGGTCAAATCCTTCAGCATCATGTGACACTTGCAAAACTTGACAATCTTCCCCCTGCCACAGTGACATCCTTAATAAAGGTAATAGTTGATATATTTATGGGCATTTTTTCAATCGCAGCCAACGAAGCTTGTTTACCTAGGGTTTCTTGTTGAACTATTCAATTTGTTTTGAACCAATTTTGATCTGTGCAATTTAGACTTGACTAATTTGAAAATATCTCATTTAACTGAATGTGATAAAACCCTTTGCTACAGTTCATTTATAACCCAAAATGCACATCAGTTGTCTGTTTGTTGAACAATATGTAAATAATGCTAAGTTAAAAAAATGATCTTGCTTGTGGTAAGTGAACCTGGGCTGTACTTCTATTTAAATTTACTTTTGTTTGAATAATTTTGAGCACATTTTATGTTGGCATGAGTTTTTATAAGGTTCCTGCTTAATCAAAGGAAAAAATGGGTGTTTTAAAAAATATAATTGGTTTGGTATTTGCTACTTTATACCTTAAGAATCAGTAAACTCTCAAATTGCATGCTTTGAAATACTTGAAACGTTTTTCAGGTTTGCAATCAACTTGCTGCTTCACATGTCCTGCTGATGGAGATGGGTCGTCATGATTTGTATGCTCGTGTTCGATTAAATGTCAGCATTGACGATGTTTTGTTTGCGCTCAATGCTGATTCTTAAACTGCTCTTGCTTGCTATGAAGGTGACATTTTTAGCAAAATATCATGTGCTACGTTGTTGCTTACTGCTGTGTAAGCGTATTTTTAGACAAGTGCTTTTCCTAATATCACAAAATATGCATGTTATCTGCAGTTAGTGTTATATTGCTTTGGGTTCGTTATACAGTTCTATGATATTAGGCAATAAAAAATATGTTTTGTGTTAAGTTCGAAATACATTTTTACAGCTTTAATTTGCAAGGTGGAGACTAAAGAGTCAAGATAGAATAGCCTGAGCATCGTTTACAAGTAAGCCAGTTTATTACTTTCATAAACAGGGCAATTTTGACATACAAACATGGGTTTAGTTACAACAAAGGCCTTTTTTGTTGCTCTGTTTCACCTAGCCCACCTTATCCTAATTATTTTGCTTGTTTGCATAGAGGTATTTTGAAATGGCAGTACCATTCATCAGAAAGGTTTTTGTAATGTATGACAAAATAATGTGACTGCTTTCTTTAAACCAATGAGTCCCAAAACTGGTACAGCGAGATATTCCATAACAAGTTCAAAAAGTCAAAACAACATGTGATCGATCTGTTAAAAACAAGTGGGACCCATCCAATGGAGGGAACGGGAGCTTTTCTCCACATCCATAAAAGCGATATCTAGTTAAGCTTATTATCCGTGAGAAAACAGCGATATAGGCTACAAACAGACTCGCAATGTAATTTTAGAAACAAGCTTCTTAATAAACTGGATTTATTTGGAACAACCTTGAAATGAATGACAATCATACTTGCATCAGAAAAACATCAATGGACCAAAAAGATTCCCTGCCCAATATTGTCAATACAGTAAGAATGACCACTGCATGCACATAAGTTCAATCTTACTTTGCACATATACACACAATTCATGCTTCTGAGGTCTTTTCGAAATGTATCTTTCAAAATTGCACAGCCTTTTTCAAAAACACAATGTTTTCTACATTTATCAAAGTAGTTGTACAACACCAAGGGTACCACCGTGTGCCAAACAAACCTCAATATAAATTGAAAATTACAACAAATATGAAATTGGGTTAAAGAACACTTTGCAACAAAAAGGAAATCTTATCCTTGTAAGGCATCCTTGACTTCCTGAGGAACTAGATTGATGATAGTATTGTGTTCTCTGTATGTTGCTATTACACCACCAAGATTTGGCCATTTTACATCAGCATCATACTGAATTTTCTTTCCTGAAAATATAGGGGAAAACAGGATAAGGAAACAATTACGAGGGGAAATGATCATTCAGGGCTTTTTTGTTGTATGTTTGGGATCAACCAATATCCAATGTTTTGGATGAAAATGATAATGTTGAAACTAACTTGTCTTGTAGTTTTAAACGGACGTCATTAACTAAACACCATTATAATTTTTTTTGAAGTTTGTCTAATTGAAACACTTTGCCAAATTCAATCTTTCTTTTTACTACCGTTTTTAATTATCGAAATACTTTGTATGACAATTTTTCTACTATGAAATGGTCTTGAATCAATTTTCATTCACCATAACTAAAAGTGGGTGAGTGTTTTGATTTGACTTATGACTCTATACCAAAGTCTTGTTAGAACACCAGCATATAGGAAAACAAAATGCCAAATTTGAATTTAACTAATGCTTTATGAGATAAGAAATAGGAAGGGGTGTTACCGTGGACATCAGTAAGCTGTCCGCCAATCGCACACAGTATTGCTTCTGGTGCACAAGTGTCCCATTTTTTGCATCCAGGTGAAGCAAAGACATATGCATCAGCCTCACCTTCAATTACCCTGATGACCTGGTAAAATGTAAAAGCACTTATGTACAGAAAATACTTTTTTTGTATTAAGGTTGGGATTTAATGCTGCTTTGAAAGCAAACACTACAACAATTTATTACTTTTCCTTTTTGCTCAATTGGCAATTGTATGTAACTGAAAGAGACATCATTACATCAGATAATGAAATGTCAAGATGAGTTGCTGGTTGAGCAAATGGAAAAGTTTGTGACATATGCCTGGCAACAACACTACACATACTTACCACACAAATTTAGTGCTTTGTACATACATCAAACATTATTTAAACTGACAGCTACGCCAATATTGCCAATGTACAACTTTTTAACTACAATGTGTGTAAATGAAATAAAATATTTTTTTCTGAAAAACATGGGAACCAAGCAAAGACAAACAATAAAATGTCACTATTGTACAAAGGATTCACAACAAGGCATTCTCAGGTTACCAGGTGTGTCCAGTGTAAAAGCCAGTGGTCACATCAACATGTTTATGGTGATTACAGAGTCTTATTTTTATCACTGGTCATTTGTTTATCTCTCACTTTTACTACTGTGTACCAAGTAATCTTTTCAAAGCCCAATTGCTTGACATATGTTTGCCCACCTAAACTTATGAGATGCTTGTGAAAGTTTTAGTATGACTTTTGTTTATTTTCTCTATTAACTCTGCCAAAATTTCATATGGCCATACACCTATAACCAACAATGCCTGGACAAAGCACTTCTTGTGCTTTATATTGGACACAGCCATATTGCAATGAGCCTGGCATTAACTTACCTTGTTGCCGGCACCTCCTTGTCTTTCTACAGCAGTTGGTGACATACTTTCCAAGCAGAGGTTAACTAGTTTGTTGGAGTGGGATCTTGTGGTAATTAGAATTCTTCTGCCAGTTGGAGGCTCCGCCCGGTTCCAACCAAATGCCCCAAGACCCATTAGGCCCCAAATCGACCGGCCGAGCTGGGACTAAAATTTATTATTAAATGTTTATTGTAATTTCATATACAAATAAACATCAGTAGTTGACAATTTCGTACCAAATCTAAGCTTTATTTTCACTTACATGGGAATTAACTAAGTAAATATGTGCTTTGAAATTACTATGTAGCATGTTGGACTTGGGGCACCTGTATGTCACAGACTAGCACACAATCTCATAAAGTAAACACAAGTTAATATTTTACTAACATCCTTGGCACACCTGAGATCCGGATTGGTAATTGTAAAATGGTTGGTTAACAACCCCACCCACAGCCTTTCCATTGACAGCCAACCCAATCAGGATTGTAACATGATCAAGAAGACCTGCATACATGTAAATGTTTTTAAGTTCCATCAACAAAGGCATACATGTTTTAGGTCAGCGTGGTCCAACTGCAGGCCCGCGGGCCAATTGTGGCCTGCGAGATCTTTTTGTTGGCCCGCGAACGTCCAACGTTTTAATGACAACTATAATTTTTGTTTTCAATGTTTTAAAATGTGATAATTAAGCAACACAAAATGCTGTAAAATATCCTATTATGACGCGTGACCGGACATTGTTATGTGTAATAAAGGGTTCTTGCGTCAACAAACCGTTTGGGCATTTTTTGCACCAGAGTAGAAACTGAATGTTTGTAACGGCTGCTACTTGGTATATAACTATAAAAGATACAAAATAAAATTATCCATTGATTAAAAACAGTGTATAGTCACCCTGATGTTTGTGCCAGAAAACAAGTTTTACCTGCGAAAATTTCAGACCTTGGCCCGCGAAGTAAGTTAACGATTTTTAATGGCCCGCAACAAAATAAAGTTGGACCACACTGCTCTATGTCACCAAAATTTAAATGAATAAAGTGTAGGGAAATAGCAAATGGTACCTTGGTCAGAGGTTGGATGAGAAGGTGTCATAAATATATAATTATACACGTTTTGTTGTTGGTAAAGATGTGGAGAAAGTTGTAGATGATTTTGCCTTAATGCAACACTAGATTGGTGATGATGGTGGTGGTGGGTTGTATCCCCAACAATGACATTCTGTGGATTAAAGGTAATGTCTTACTTGCTTGACAGAAAAAGTTAAATATATTTCAGGCAAATATTTGATATTTGTGTGTTTTTTACAGTTTATAATAGTTTAAAATAATTCTTTTTACCAAAAAAAACCTTGGCAATATACAAACAATTTTTTATCAAAGTACACATTTTTTGTCAATGCCCTATACAGCAAATTGTTGGTGCCCTATTGTTTTTGAACTGTATATGACAATCATTTAATAATTAACACTGATGTTTGCAATTACTTACTTCAGAATTGATAATTGTATTTGAATTTTCAGTCAAATCCTCTGTACCACTTCTAGATGCTGACATTTTAACTCGCTAAAACTACACACAGCTTGCAGAGTGGCTTCACAGAAAGAGGAACCACTTTTACCGTTGGCACCACCCACACACAAAAGGGGGAAAATTTAAATGCAAATTTACTTCAAGCAAAGTGTAGTTTCGCTTTTGCTGTTTAAATAATTATTTTTTTTTGTAATTTTAAAACAATCTGCAGCAGATTTAAAAAAATATGGTTTGATGGTATTTCATGTACTTTCCTTGGAAATCTTTTTTTACAAGTTTTTACCCATGTGTGTTTGTTTTCAAGACAACTGTTTAATTTGCATTTTTAAATTTAGACAATTGACACCAACACAAATATACATTTGCGAAACAAAAATAGAAATATTCATTTGCAAAAACATTAGAAATGTAATTTCAACCATTATCAATAGCAGCACAACATTTGTTAAAATCCAAATCAATCCCCATCTTCATTCCCTCTATTATCATTCTGATAGATAATCATGCTGTTGTTTGGTATTGCTGGACCACCACTGTATGTTTCAAGTAAATACGTCCAAGCTTCAGCTGCTATTTCACCATAATCTCCACCTGGGCAAAAGTACAGATATTGATATGCAAAACACATAGCAATAAGGAATGTGGTGTATTTTGTGATTCACAAAAAATGCAAATCTTCTGGAAATTCAGCAAATTTTTGGTAAATCTGCTTCGTTGCTATTCCTATACGTAACAAGTATAAGCTAAACCAGCGTTTTTCAACCAGTGGGCCATACAACAGTTTGCAAGTACTTCACTAAATGTGGCGTATAATTCCCTTCTTGTAGTAAGCAACTATTTTGTTGTGGAAGCCAGTGTTTCGGTGAAACCCTGTTAGTTTTAGAAAACAAATTGTACTGCCCCCCCCCCCCCCCCCCCCCCCCCCCCCCCCCCCCCCCCCCCCCCCCCCCCCCCCCCCCCCCCCCCCCCCCCCCCCCCCGTGTACATGAAAAAAATGTGTGGACCTTACTTGATGTCTGTAATCGGTTATGTGGCCCACCAACGAAAAATGTTGCACACCCCTTTAAATCATTGAACAAAACTTGACACAACATTTAGTTTACCTTTGTTTAATGAAACTTTTCCATCTCGAACGGCAGCAATGGGTTGGTTGTTGATTTCACCCGGGGGATCTAAAGTTGGAACAATGGTTAAGCATAAAAATAGTTCACAACTTAATAAAACTAACAAAATGTGCCACATTTAATATGAAAAGCAACGGATTTTTTTCTGATGCCATTTAATACTTTTATTTACCGTTTTCTTTGCCGTGTATGAAATTTTGCCATCTTCGAAACCAGTCCATGCTGATGTAGTATGTTGACATGTTGGCCAGTTCCTGAGATGTTTCACTCAGCTGCAAAAGTACAAAATTATTTTACACATGTGAAGAATGTTGTGTTTAGCAAAGGCTAGATCTTTTAAAAAGTCTGAAGGCAACTATTGTAGAAAGATTATTTTTTGCAACAGATGCTTGTTTTTGTTAAAAATATTAGAAAAACACTAATGTCAGGCCCCTGAAGATGTTATACGGGCACAGAAATTTCAAACACATGACAAGAGTCTTTCTGGGACTCGTGCTTCACTAACTGAGCTACACAGGCTAAGTGGTAAACTTGTTAACAACGAGCACTGTTGTCTTTCTTGCTTAGTAGTAGGGGATTGTTAAGGTAAATGCATTCATACTGGGATCAGCCCTAAAGATCAGACCAGCAACCCTGGTATACCAGGCCTTTTGAAGGCATTAAACCGAATCATGTCGGTCTCCCAGGCATTCAAGTACAGTGACTGTATTCACATTTGTATTCCAGACATAATTAGTTAAAAAACACTTTTAATGCATCTGTAAAGACACAAACACATGGACTAGGCCAGTTGCAACTGGAAATTGAACTGTATGTTGTGAAGTTTGTCACACAATAGCATCACAAGTTCACAACTATTTCACCTTCAAATACATNTTTAGGGCAAAACATCATCCGTTATTATGTCATTGTCACAATAAATGGTATATGTGCATAAATTTATTGTTTAAACATCATTCACGTGCATAGGCTACACCCATCAAGGGGTCACGTTGCATGACTCGCCATGTCTGCTCAGAGACACAACAAACTCGTTCACCCACGCTATCCAGAAGCGTCGGTTTAAGATCTGGACAAAAGAAACAATTGAAACTCAGGACAATGTGTGTGTTTGGTGGAAGTCGAAGCTGCTACAACAGCCTGGGTTTAAAGTTATTAACAAAAACAGAATGTAAATCCGTTGCTTTGGAGTTAATCCAAATAATAAAAAATTATTTCCTGGATTTTAAAAGTTTAAACATAAGCAAAAATGTGAACTATTGTACTTGCAAACAAAATAGTAGCCCCACAAAGGACAAAACTGTAGACTTTTAAAAAAATCATAATTACAAGTAAAGTGAATAAAGGTGTACATAAGGGGTCGGCAACCCCTGACACGCAGTCCAAGATTGGTGTGTAAAGTGATTTATCATTTCACGCCAAATAATTTGTTTTACATTTCTTGTTTTCAGTTGTATATCATTCCTAATTACACAAATCTGTCTGCTTTTTGTTTATTGTGTGGATATCAACTGGCACAAACCACTATTGCTCAGGGAATGTTTACATGCAAAGTCATTACCACATAGAAGCAGCATATTAGTTGGCAAGTGTCGCTTTGAAGGCTGCAGACCCTGGTGCACACAATTCAGTAGCACTTACTTTCATGAGGACAAAGAAAATATTGGTTATCAATGGGTCCAGGTTCTGCAAATGTAAGAAACTGAAGCATCCATTCGACAGCCACATAATATCGCATCAGTACCGGCTCCTTTGCTCCATCTAGTGTTATCACTTGTTCACGGAACTTTTTAGCTTCTTCATCACGTTTGCTGTTGACAACCAAACAAAGTGTCAAAAGTGAAAAATTATGCCCAATAATTGGCTACTTGATTTTTTTTACTTCACAAGTTTGAAAGTTAAATAGATAAATCTAACCATTTGCTTTGTTTGACCTGAAGGGTTGCTTTTTGTAAAAAAAGTTACTAAAAACGATGTCTTACAGGCATTTACCCCCCCCCCCCCCCCCCCCCCCCCCCCCCCCCCCCCCCCCCCCCCCCCCCCCCCCCCCCCCCTTGTGTAAAAAAACCATCAAACATTTGTATAAAGAAAAAAAGGGTATTAAACAGCCTATTCATAAACATTTTTTGCATGCTTCTTAGCCACCAAAAATCCACACCAAATCTCTATGCTTTTACCATATCTTTATAATGTATGAAATAAGCTATTGCTGCCAGACATAATGTAAACCTAGTATTGCTCGTCCAGCAGCTTTATCATAAATAATCGACGTTTTGTCATGTACAAGATGCCTTCACCAGGATAATGGCATATCTTGTAAAACAATGTGGTGAAGGTGTCTTGTATAGGACGTCAAAACGTCGATTGTTTACACAAAAACTGCTGGATGAGCAATACTCAGTTTACATTAAATTGTATGTCTGAACATCACTGTTACAGTTTTACAACATGCATGAGTTCAATTAATTCTTTATTATGCTTGGCTAATGGACCACTGAGGTACATAGTGACTCTAGGAAACTGACCTGTAGAACAGCACATAAGCCTCTGCACCGGTAACAGTAGATTCGCTGACTTGTGTCACATATTGGTCGTCAAATTCATACCAATTCCCATTAAATGGGTTTTTACAGTATGATGTATAATGTCCACCTAAAAACATGTGTGTGTGTGTGTGTTTTATTTAAATCCATAAACTTCAAGCACTGAATTATGTTATTACACAGATTGTTAGTTTGTTTGAAAAGAATATAACAGTTTTTTAAGTTGTTATTTTTATTTAACACAATGTAGTTGATTTTTTATCAAATATTTATTACTACTGAGGGTGTGAACATGACAGTTACTTTACCTCCTGCACCTCCGTGGTGAATAATTACAGAAGAAAGATCATAGATTGTATTTTCTGAGACATTGTCCTTTGCAACATATCGACTTAAATCAAGACCCTGAACATAAACAAATATAAATAATATCAAATTGTAGACTTATATAAAAGTGATTCTTGTTCTAAACCTGGTAAGCAACATATTACATTTTTTCTTAATAGGTAAAGATAAAAAAATTGTTTGTAGAATAATTGTAGAGTGTATCCATAACAGGTATTGTTCAACATGAGCCAGACATGAAAAATCAAAGTGGTTTTCGTACATTTTATGATGGTCGGGCCATATTGCAATGACAAACGATGTGCATTTGTTTAAAAAATAATTGTTAGAAACTAAAAAGCTCTGCTGGCAAATCGTGCATAAAAGGGGCACTGAAGAGGCGTATAACAAATATAACAAAGGTCAAGGTATAACAATGCAAATATCAAAAAGGTAGCAGAAAGACATGGTGTTGGTCATAATATATATATAGCAAGCTTGTCATTTGCTAACTTAATCATGTATGTAGTGTTGCAAAGGTGTGTGATATTGTAAAGATTGCACCCTTTCCCTGACAATAGTGGTTTGGAACACTATATACGGGTCTGTTCATAAGTTTAATGGTGAAAATAATGGCCCAAATAGATATAAAGTGTACATGCTTTATATTTCAATCGTTTTTGGCAGATGTAGGAGTTTGAGTTTAGGTATTTGTATATTTAGGATGTTATTACTCACTTGCAGCGGAAATGTAACAGTTGATGAAATCTTTGTAGAATAGGAAGTTAAATATTCGTGACGGAATCGTTTGAGATGAATACACAAAACTTCGGGCAACTTCAATAAACGACAATATTTTATTCCATTCCGTAACCTGCAAGTAACAACACCCCCCCCCCCAGGTAGCAGAAAGACATGGTGTTGGTCATAATATATATATAGCAAGCTTGTCATTTGCTAACTTAATCATGTATGTAGTGTTGCAAAGGTGTGTGATATTGTAAAGATTGCACCCTTTCCCTGACAATAGTGGTTTGGAACACTATATACGGGTCTGTTCATAAGTTTAATGGTGAAAATAATGGCCCAAATAGATATAAAGTGTACATGCTTTATATTTCAATCGTTTTTGGCAGATGTAGGAGTTTGAGTTTAGGTTGAACTGTATGTTGTGAAGTTTNACCAAATGCCCCAAGACCCATTAGGCCCCAAATCGACCGGCCGAGCTGGGACTAAAATTTATTATTAAATGTTTATTGTAATTTCATATACAAATAAACATCAGTAGTTGACAATTTCGTACCAAATCTAAGCTTTATTTTCACTTACATGGGAATTAACTAAGTAAATATGTGCTTTGAAATTACTATGTAGCATGTTGGACTTGGGGCACCTGTATGTCACAGACTAGCACACAATCTCATAAAGTAAACACAAGTTAATATTTTACTAACATCCTTGGCACACCTGAGATCCGGATTGGTAATTGTAAAATGGTTGGTTAACAACCCCACCCACAGCCTTTCCATTGACAGCCAACCCAATCAGGATTGTAACATGATCAAGAAGACCTGCATACATGTAAATGTTTTTAAGTTCCATCAACAAAGGCATACATGTTTTAGGTCAGCGTGGTCCAACTGCAGGCCCGCGGGCCAATTGTGGCCTGCGAGATCTTTTTGTTGGCCCGCGAACGTCCAACGTTTTAATGACAACTATAATTTTTGTTTTCAATGTTTTAAAATGTGATAATTAAGCAACACAAAATGCTGTAAAATATCCTATTATGACGCGTGACCGGACATTGTTATGTGTAATAAAGGGTTCTTGCGTCAACAAACCGTTTGGGCATTTTTTGCACCAGAGTAGAAACTGAATGTTTGTAACGGCTGCTACTTGGTATATAACTATAAAAGATACAAAATAAAATTATCCATTGATTAAAAACAGTGTATAGTCACCCTGATGTTTGTGCCAGAAAACAAGTTTTACCTGCGAAAATTTCAGACCTTGGCCCGCGAAGTAAGTTAACGATTTTTAATGGCCCGCAACAAAATAAAGTTGGACCA
>QLIY01002453.1:0-19076 GCA_003260075.1 Phallusia mammillata | reverse complement strand
ACCGACCTGCAAGGCTGAGTCTCATAAAGGGGTTTATTACGTTAAAACACGCCCCGCCCTTTCTTACACAAAGGGTCCACCAGGCAAATTTTTTTGAAAAGTTTGGGAACCGCTAGTCCAGAACAACTCATCAACACCAAGAACGTCCAGAGCAACTTATCAACACCATAGAGTTAAAAAAAATGAAAGTACATTTAGAATAGCTTACCAAGACATATTGCACAGTATCAAGATGACCTNACCGACCTGCAAGGCTGAGTCTCATAAAGGGGTTTATTACGTTAAAACACGCCCCGCCCTTTCTTACACAAAGGGTCCACCAGGCAAATTTTTTTGAAAAGTTTGGGAACCGCTAGTCCAGAACAACTCATCAACACCAAGAACGTCCAGAGCAACTTATCAACACCATAGAGTTAAAAAAAATGAAAGTACATTTAGAATAGCTTACCAAGACATATTGCACAGTATCAAGATGACCTACAAACCACAGACGAAGTAAGAGACAAATCCCTGACCTTCAAAATACACAGTACTAAACTAGCTGTTGACATCGCAAATAGTAACCAAACAAAAAATAGTAAATGCTAACATAGGAATCGCATCAAAATGTGATCGCGCTACAGTTCACACATGAGCCGACTATGACGTAACAATCAAAATGGTTGTTGTGTAGTGCGCAATGAAGGGTTTAACAAAGAATTGCACAAATAACAAGTCCAAGTCCACATTAGACAACAAGCATTAACATTTTTCATTTTTAAAGCAATAAAAAATACATACACTTTTGCCCTTTCAATTTTCCCCCCCCCCCCCCCCCCCCCCCCCCCCCCCCCCCCCCCCCCCCCCCCCCCCCCCCCCCCCCCCCCCCCCCCCCCCCCCCCCCCCCCTCTTGTGGGGCCTGCCCCTTGCACCCAATAATCTGCAAGTTGAGAAACATATATATTATTGCTAATAATATTAATATTATATAATTTTCGCTTGTGGCATTTTTGGGACTAAATTTGACAGGAATGTAGTTTTGTGTTTTGCTATAGTTCATGTGTTTGCTATAGTTAAGTTTTTTTGTCCGAATTGGATAAAATTTGGACGTAGAATATCTTATTTCATCATGTAGCCCCAATACTTATACCTGTTGCCACATTCTCTGATAGGCAAAACGCCTTTTTGTTTTACAATGGAAACAATTAGTTTGAAGACCAAGCAAATATAAATTACACCAATAGCGACTATAAACTATTAGGCCAATACTGAAAACGTTAGAGTGAAACAGCGTAATGTAAATCTGTATCTTTTGGCTGGCACAACTTCCTAATGCAATGGTTCTTAACCTTTTTATCATGCTGAACCACCACAATATTCTCCGCACTCCTGTCGAACCCAAATTAGTACTTTGATATTTAATTTTATGAGTTTGTTGTATCTAATAAGTATGCCAGATTTGGTCCGTGTGTCAGTTATACAGTATTTACACAAAAAGATTTAAAATCAAACAAAAAAAGCACAGAGTCACTCTATATTCGACCACAGTACAGAATTATGGAAGGCCAGGTGTCAGAATCAGTGTTTGCTGCCTTCAATCAAGTACATACTATTGCGTACAATTCTTTGTTATGTCACAGAGGAAATCAAATTCATGGTTACAACCTTTTGATATTCCGCTATTTAGCAACTAAAGATTGTTTCTGTTTTAGCGATCAACCCAAATAAGTATCCCCGAAATCGGTGTTGGCAAACCCCTGGGATTCGATTTAACCCAGGTTAAAAATCACTGCCTAAATGTGTTCGAACAACAACCGGGTGCTTTGCTCACAAAACAATGCTTGTTGTCCGAGGCATTAATTTGCCATGTTCATTTTCCACAGATGAAACAACAGTGACTGCACCGAGTGTAAGGGAGATACGATAAATTTGGCACAGTCAAGGGGTCACTGTATCGTGCAATAGCAACATGTGCTGAGCTACCCGTCTAGTTTTTTTAGAGTATAACCTTCTGGCATCTATTTTTGGGCCTCGATTAATAGTTCGCTTCTTTTTATATGTTGTGTTTGTATCATCCAGTTAACACAGGTGCATCATCCACGTTGACAAAAAATGAAAGAAATATCAAAGAGGGAGATATAAAATCATTTTACCTGATGCATAATTTTTATTGCAGTCATGCCGAAGAAATTAGTAGGTTTTATACCTGGTGTGGTTGCTTTTTTGTGGTAATAGTATTAAATGATTGGAGTTTCTAATGATGGTTATGGTGTCTAGCAATTGTTGTGGCGCCTTGAATTCTTCTTCAAATAAACTTTTTTGCTTCTCAGCACACTTTTGCATGTTGTCTCATGAGAAAGGTCTGATCTTAATGACTAATTCGGTCTTTTATCAAACATCTACGCTTTGTAGACAGTTTAAAAAATACGGTCTTCGTTCAAGATTGACTTTTCGTCTGTCCAGAGTTCCTGGTGGAGGTCAAAGTCGTTAAACATCAGTTCATCAAAGTTGCAGCCCTTTAGGAAAGTTCAAAACTTTCTGTAATTTTGAATATGTTGGGTAAAATCATTCAAAAATCACTTCAACGCGTTTAAATTAGAAGTAAATTAGAAGTAGATAAAATCTACATTAAATACTCTCCAGTAGAACCATAATAACCAAACGAACTCAATACAAGCATCCGACAAGCGTGCAGTGTTAATCAGGCGTGACCATAGGCGCCGAGTAGGCGGTGGCGGGGTGGCGCCGGCACCTTGGGCTTCTAAAGCACGGTGGCGACCACCGCAGAAATGTTTATAGCGGAATCTAAAGAACATTAAGAAAAAAATGCTTTTAAACTAGCGTGCTGACGAAATAGCATCAAAACGTTCCTGAAAACTGCCACCTGTTTGGGTTAGTGCCTTGTTTATGACGCTAAACACACATTTGTTTTTCAGTATGTTTGGCCATTATTGTGTACAATGCGAATGTGTTGTAATGAATGGTTACGTCAGGTGGTGCAAAGCAGCAATTACTTGACGAAACATTTTTTAAACGCTGTTAAACCAATAATAAACGTTACAGCATCATGTTCGCACAATAAATATTATTTCGAAATATATATCTTACTTTAATATTGTTTCAACAATTATTTTTAAAACGTTGTATTCTATAGGAAATTTGTTGGACTTAGAATTTTGAGTTCTTGTGGTTGCACGCATCAGTGACGTCATAGTGTGTGATGTCATACTTTATGTCCGCCACCTTGCATTTTTGTAAAACTCGGCGCTTATGGGCGTGACGGAAACAAAAGCTGGACTACCATGTGAGTATACTATGCTCAAACCTCCCTCCGAAATACTATTGCCAATCTGGCGGAATAAAATCAACAAAAAAAGATTGACCGCCACAAAAGTGGGGGGGGGGGGGGGGGGGGGGGGGGGGGGGGGGGGGGGGGGGGGGGGCCTAATTGGCTGTAAAGTTCACTTACGGTTGGGTTGCCATATCGGAGTGCAACAAATACCTCACACTTTCAAAAAACTAAACCAAACTGTGCTGAACCATTAGCTCGTTTAACAAATGTCCCACATACAACAATTGAAACATAAAACGCTGTACACTAATCTTTTTTTTTACATAAAAAAGAAGAAACCAATCAGACGATTTTCTGCATGAATCTTTTGGGGGGGGGGGTTTTTTCCATTTGTTTTCATCGCCAAAGAATGGTAGTTTCGCTCACTTTGACCCCCTAAAATTTCTGGTGGTGATTTTAGAACTCCTCCGCATGCACATATTTAATGTCCGTACATGTGGACTTCTGGTTGTGTTTAAATACCTATAAAAATTAAAGACTAAATTAGTTTGTTACAGACAATAAGTTGGGGTAATCTGGAAGCAATCAACATGAAACATGCGATTGACGATGAAATTCTATCCGCATCGTAGGGGTATAGCGTTTTAACGCAGGAAGCTGGTGGGTATTACCGTTGTAACCTCACAAATGGGCTGTTATCACTTTATCAGCTTGAATTAGACTTCCTTGGTAACGACGCTAACAGAAAAAAAAACTTCCATCTCAAAAATTTAAACTAATCAACTTTTGCTCGTTATTTATTTTATGCAAAATGCTTTTGTCTGAACATCATTAAATCTTTTTTACCAATTCTGTTTATTAACACAAGCATCGCGGTAAACAGCAAAAAAATGAGAAAAGCAGAAAAGCGAACTTCGTGTTAATAAAAAGTTTGAAGGTGAAATTTATATTCCCAAGAAATCTTCAGATCACGTCGAAATCATATCTCAATAGTTGAATTCTGAAAATACAATAAAATCACTTTTATAACATTAAATGAAACTATTAGGCACAAATCTATTATAATTTGCCTACAAAGCGATTCAATTCATTGATTTATTTCGTTCACGTGCATATAGTAAGTAAGCAGTTATGTGCATTCAAATGACAACGACGCAAACAAAAGTGGATCAGCTGGAGCCATACTAGTGGCCATTGCAAGTAGCTGACCCTATCTATTTGAACGGTTAAATTCGGTACTATTTATGCAGGAATAAACAAGAAAAGAAGGCAATAAAGGTCACAACAACGTTTGAAAATAGTACTAAGTTCTGCACATGTAAATCTCAACTCATTGCGAAGCGTTGTGAGAACAAAACAAAGCCAAACCACCACAAACTTACAATTGGTAGAGCTACTAACACTATAAATCAAGTCAGCCGCACAGTTTGTTAATTTTCGATAGGTGGCGCAAAGAGCACAAATCTTCATTGAAAACGTTATATCTCTAAATATGCAGACAGTTAGGGCTTTTAGGGTTAAGGTTTGGTATTATCAATCAAAATTCAATGAAGCTAACCCCAAAACTGAGTTCATGAAAAAATTTTCAAAAACTTACTTCCCAGCCTTGCCCCTATTAAGCCGCTATATAAATAATTCAGCTCTTGTGCCACCTATCAAAAGTTAAATGTGGGGCTGACCTGAGTTATGGTGTAAGTAGCTCTACCACGGGAGACCCACATTTGGGTAATTTTTGATAGGTGGCGGGGGGGGGGGGGGGGGGGGGGGGGGGGGGGGGGGGGGGGGGGGGGGGGGGGGGGGGGGGGGGGGGGGGGGGGGGGGGGGGGGGAAGTAAATTTGTAAACATTTTACATTAGCAACTCATTTTTGCAAGTATTATGGAATTTATAATGCTAATACCTTCATTACAGTTTAGTTACACTATGACGCAACTACGCAGCAACGTCATCGTTTTAATGTCACTATTCTTTAACAGATGACTTGGTGTTTGAAATATTTTAAAAAGTCGAACAAACGAACTTACGGGAAGTCCGAGTCTTTTCAGTTCTTCGCATAAAATCTGTTCCCCATTTTCAGAAATCATGCATTTCCAAAGCCACAATTTTTCCACTTTGTTTAAACAACCAGAAATAATTTTGACTTCATCATCTCCGAACTCGTTGCCACTCAGATCAAGAAATTCCATCTGAGCAGATTTCACGATTGATTGTTGCCAATGAATTAAATTGAAAATATGTCTCTTGACGAGTGACATAATTGTGTTATTAATGTATTTAACTTACTTTAAGATTTTGTAATATAACTAAAATATCCTACCGGCGTTTCCAATTTCTTTATTTCTTCGCATAAAACTTCCAAACCAGTCGCAGAAATCCCGCATTTCCCCAGCCACAATCCCCTGATACTGGTTAAAAAACAAGAAAGAATTTTGACTTCCTCATCTCCGAACTTGTTGGTACGTAGATCAAGATGTTTTATCTGTGCAAGATTTCATTATTATTTGTTGCAAATATATTAAATTCAAAAATAGGAAATGTCAAGTGATAATGACATTTATTTCTTTGAATTTCAGGTTTATAATGTTACTAAAATATCCCATACCGGCGTTTTCAGTGTCTTTATTTCTCTGCACAAAACTTCCAAACCAATTGCAGAAATCTCACAACCCCACAGCCTCAAATCCTCTACTTTGTTTAAACAACCAGAAATTATTTTGACTCCCTCATCTCCAAACTTGTTTTTACCCAGATTAAGCATTTCCATCTGTGCAAGATTTCATGAAAATTTGTTGAAAATAAATTCGGGCAGTTGTAAGCTAAAAACTACATTTTGTACTTGTGATTTAAATTATGTTGCAATAAAATTAAAAACAATGTTGCAAAAGCTTGCGACAAACCTTGAATTTTAGTTTGCTGATTCCTTCACAAATCATCTTCAGTGAGTCCAAGTTCAGGTTGCATTGGGAAAGATCCAGCCTCTCAACAGGTCCACACAACCTCGGAAGAATTTAAGCTAAGGCGTGAGCTGTACTAGATGTGATGGGAGTGTCGAAAAAATTAAACTTCAAAGGAAGAAACTTCGCAAGGGAATCTTTCTCATCATCCGAGCATTCCTGGATGTCAGTCAGCAAATCTAACAAAAAAATAGGCCTACGATGTTGCTGATCATAAATAAATAGACAAACGTTAATGTAACAAATAGAGCTGCCAGCCCAGCAATGCAGGCAAGTATTTTATTGTTAAAGTTTATGTGTGCTTTTACTATGCTGATAAAAGGCAAATTTTATTAAGTTCCTGCTGACCTCTTTGCCACAAAGTCCATAGACTTTGGTTTATCATTCAGAGGTCTTTGTTATTTTTAAGCAACACAAAACCTCACTGTGTAAAAATAATGAGTGCAGCTAAAAAATGCGAGGGAAAATGAAGTGCGTCTCAACTCGGCAACTCCTAAATGACTGCTGCAGATAAAATTTACTATGCAAGAAAAATATTCTACGGGGGGGGGGATTTTTGAACAAACTGCATTTAAAATATTTGAGGGCGCAACCAAAGTACTGAATTTATCAAAACTGCGTGCAGTAAATTCCTGTACTAATACTTTTACCCGCAAATGCAACCTCAGTTAAAAGCTGAAAGTAAACGAAAAATCTTTATAACTGCCTGAGTATCGGTCAAGTTTAAGCGAATAATTCAATAGCATTACTCAAAAACAATTCGTTAGATTTGTGTCAAAGGTTGCCAAAAGGCAGTTGACACACCTTTTTAATGATTTCGTCGCGTCGTAGTTCTGCGCTTGGTACTTTGCGTACCTGACCAGATTTTTCCTGTTTTAGCTGCGAATTAATGCTACAGCACCGAAAATTTAGGGAATCATGTCAACAAAATAAATGGGGGGGGGGGTAGAGACTGTTACGAGAAAAATTAATAATCAAATATATTTTTCCCTTTCAAATCAAATAGTCAAATAATTCAAATAATTTAGAAAGCCTTAGATGTAAGGCCCATCCGCTATTAAATAATGATAGTTGAAATTTCTAAACGAAAATTGTAAGCTCCCATAGTCATTAAATCTGGGCTATACACCTTTTTTCAGTTTAAAATAATAAATTTGTAGAGATAGAGACATGCTGCAGCTATTCTCCGTGATTTGGCAGAACTGTATGTATTTTCAGGTGTATTTTTTCTCTTTGTTTCAACAGCTTTTTCATTGATACAACTGATTAAATTGTGATCTATAACATTTTTATCACTTGCTTAAGTAACCTTACATATTTCTGTGTATAACTAATACTGGAATGGTAAATTTTTATGCTTTTTTTGTCCAATATTATTGGGGAATGGGTGTCACAAATGGGGGGGGGGTAAAATATTATATTGATGCAAGCGCAGCAGAAGACATTGAAGGAGTTACTTAACTGCATATTACTTGCATATTACTAATTGTCCTGGCAATTTTTGAGTATCGAACATATCTACAGCGACAAAAAACTTGTGGACACGAAACGTTTCCAGGTGCTGTTTAGAGTTGATAGTTTTGTTTTAGGCTAACTTCAGAATTTTCTAAAAATAAAAGTTCCCTTTCTCTGGTCGGTAATGTTTAATAAACAAATTTTCGAGTGTATTCACTGATAACTTGGTAGCCTACAAGTTGGGCGATAGTTTGTCACAAATATTCTAAACTTTCCCGTGACAATATCCCGCGGCCCAGTTACCACGGATCATGGGCAGTTTCTGTTTGTCTCTAATGTACTGTTGCAGACGCTTTTGTTGTTTCATTGTTCTAATGTGTTAGTTTAATCGCGTCGCCGTTACCCGTTGCATTGTCCATTGTTTTATCCGTGAAAACGGGAACGTGACAATGGGTGTATAAGTAAAGAACATTAATATAAAGCTAAAAACATGTGTTGCAATGCTTTTGTTTAATCATGAAATGTCACCAATGTGTTGATTTAGATTGATTTTGCACATATACCGAGGTTACTATGAATATAAAAAAACATATTTGATTATATGAAACTGCATGTGTTAACAATTATTTGATATAGTTGACAGTTATTTGTTTTAAAACCGCTCTAGTGGTGCAACCCCAGCGTGTCTTTAAATAGACTAGAGGAGGGGTCGGCAACCTTTTTTGCGCTGTGGACCACTTTTAAAAGTGAAATTTTATCGCCGACCGGTCTTCAAAAAACTACAAATATTTAGCAATAAAAACGCTTTAGTTATTGTATCATCCCCGGGATACATGGTCAAAATGTACCATAGCATTTAACCGGAAAAATTATACGGCCCGGTAACGAACTCCTCGCGGACCGGTACCGGGCCGCGGACCGGCGGTTGCCGACCACTGGACTAAGGTGCGGCATTTAAATAAAGTGTGACAGTACTGCAACCGCTGGATTTTTATTCATTTCAGTTGCAAACATATTAATGTATTTTGCAAATCAGTTTAAATGCAGCCTACGGTCAGGTTAATTACGTTTAAATTAAGCCTTTGCATCCTTCTAACATAATTACAGTTACAAGAGGACCTGAAATTTGAACCTGAACCCAAAGTGCAAGTGTAAAACTCGACCCAAACCCTTTGTAGATTGCGTATAGATAGACGTATTTTATGTTTAGGTCCGTTATGAAATTAGTCCGTTTGGTGTTCCATGAAATTTAAATTACGCCTGTTTCATTCAAACATACGCCGACTCGAGAATTACGACTTGATTTATAATTCCCAAATGCGCTCTTGGATACCAAAGGCGTCATGCGTACCAAATCTGCTACGTTGTTAACATAAAGATACCTCCTTACCTATCAGTTGATGCTCAGAAATGCCGGCTTTCATGAATTGAATGAGCTTGGTGCGAAATTTAGTAGGCTTGTCTAAAGATAAATAATAAGTGCATTAGCGACTAACTATTAGGAGTGGCAATACAAAATAATGTACTATTCTAAAATATTAAAATTAATTTCAAAATATCGAATCCTATTTCAGCAAAGTGAAATAATTAGGTACATGACTGAGTTTAGTACTTACAAAATGGGGGGGGGGGGGGGGGGGGGGGGGGGGGGGGGGGGGGGGGGTTTATGGCATTCCAGTAAGTTTAGGCTTTTCATATGTCCGAGACGGTATGTTTAAAAGCACATTGCGCCGGCAATTGTGAGAAGAAACCAAGTGAACGAGTATGCAAACACGTTATGAACCAAACCTCATTATTCGGTATTTAAGCTATTGCTGCCAGGCGTAAAATATCAAAATCAAAACATCAAAACAGACGTGATGCTTTCAGCGTGCCACAGGCACCTGCTCAAAGATTACAGGCCAAATCATTCGTTATCGCGCAGTGATTCGTTATCGTTGCGTTGTGACGTGCTTGCGTTTGATTCTTTTTTTCCTTTGTTTACCGTGCACTGTACTACGCGTAATCAGTGTTATTCACCCTGACGAAAGCGACCTGTATAGGACGTCAAAACGTCGGAATGAAGATATTTGCCCGAAGAGCTCTGTTAACTTGACTTCCCATTATTCGGTTAAAATTAAGTTTTTAAGTCTGCTATTCTCAATTACCCATTCCTGTGATATCATACGTAAAGTTAGTATTCAAAGACCCAGTTTTTTTGGTAAGCTTCTTTACCCGCCATAAAGCTTTATTGCCCTCCGAGTTTACCTTCAAACTAGTATTTCATACTTCGCGCTCCAGTAAACATGTCATTTCACCTTTAATTTTAAACAACGCGCCTTGTAGAGAAGTAGCTTATTATGTAATATTTCTTTCTACGTTCAAACCTGCATAAAACCGTTGTAGAAATCGCCTTATCATTGACAGAAGTCCTTGATCGTGGACCTGATAAGTTGTCACGTCCATTTCGTCATCTGCAATTTACAGAAACAAGGCATTTATTAATTTACATATTAATGTTTTTTTTTGATTCGCCGAGTAAAACAATTATTGCATTAGGTATATTGACAGAAGTCCTAGATCGTCGTAAGCCATACTATAGTATGGTTTAAACTGAATCAATACAACTTTAGGTTTGTCGGTGATACTTGAATAATCCAGCGTACAAAACCCTTAAAAATTCGAACACGCCGAAAAATAATGCACAGTATTTGAAATTAGTTGAGATTTGCTTTTGCATTAACGCTTTTGCGCGAAACCAATCCGTGTTAAATTACAATTGCCTGGCAGTGCTACTATAGCGTAAAATCTTGAGTGCTTGTTCAATGCGTGTGTTTGTATTCCCAGTTGTTACTCAGTTTATCTGGATGCACTCTTACAACAAACTGTAGCTTGTTATCCTGTTTCACCATATCTATTTTATATTTTTTATGCTTTAATTACAAAATTATAAACAAAAGAGTGTGATTTTTGATGATTTGCAGGAAAATAGGGATTTCTGATTATAAGTTATTCATTAACCTTCTTTGTCTCCGAGCAAAAGTCCACACATAAATCGTCGAACCATAGACCAGTGACTTTTATGGACCACTTGGTGGATGACGTCGTGAAACTCGGAATCAGGCATGATCATGCAGATGTACATAGCAGCAAACATCTCCTGCAATGTCTGGTGCATAAAGTAGAAGATAGCCCTGTCACCCTTAAAAAGTCTCGGACAAAGAGCTATCTTGATGACAAAATCCTGTATATTTATCTCTCTCAAACCCGCGTCTTGCAAAACGACGTTCGCAAACACAACGGTTTGGCGAACCATACCGTCGTAAGCCATTTTACCAACTGGTTTGACAAGATTGCAAAATTTTAAACCTTGTTTGTGAGCAGAGGTTTCTAACTGAAGCAAGACTTTTTTGAAAACCTTGGTGATTGTGTTTACTTGATTTACATCGTCATGTATACCAGAGTAAACCACAAACTGCAACAGCATTGGATTATAGCAGAGTTGAATTAGCTGCGGTGCATTAGTGTGCAACTTGTTCCATAAATGCTCTGCTTTACGCCCGGCAAATGCAAAAAATAATTTTTGCATGCCATCTGTTGGAAGATCACCAACAACAACTGTGAGTTTGGGACGCAAGACAATCGGCAAAGAAAGAATGGAGTGAGGCCGAGACGTGAAAATAAGCAACGACTTAATGAAAAAATTTTTGCAACAAAGATTGGCTACAAGCTCCTGAATCGGTAACGCAGTGTCATACGACACACTGGCTGGCTTTTCGTTGCTTAGGGACCAAGTACTTTGATCGTAACCATCAAACACAAACACACACTTTTCTTGGTTGTTTAGCATCCATTTAAACGCATTATCTCTAGTTGTCTGGTCTACATCTTTGAAGGGAAAATCCACTAGGAGCTGTTGAAGAGTAAGGGTCTGATAACCCAAGTCCATAAATCTCAAAAAAATCACAAAAAAATTGGCGAATTTTGCCAATTTCTTAGCCAAAGTGGTCTTTCCACAGCCTGGGGGGCCAATAAGAGCAAGAAATCGGATACCCATCATTGTAGCTAGTAAATTATCAAATTCAATACTTTTCGAAAAATCAAACTTCACCATTTTCTTTTCGTGTATGGATGAGCTGAAACGCTCTTTTTCGTGTGGCTCCTTCATGTTGAAGATGTCGCTTTCGGCCAAGTTCTGACGAACTTCAGGAAGTGTGGACTGATCTACAGTCAAACCACGTATAGTCACTTCAGCATCAAGTTTTGTCATCTGGTGTTGTTGAATTGCATCTGCAGCTTTTTGTAAACTGTTTCCTGTGAACAAATATACAAACAAAAATTAAGAAAGATGTTTAATATCATTGCATATTCTAAGGTCTCTTTATATGGCATTGGTATGTTTTAACAATGAGATTGCAGTTTTTGCCTTACAGTTACTGGAATATTTTTATAAGTATTATGCCCACAATCAAGCATGTATTAATTTCAAGGAAGTGATTTTGTGGCTTTTAAATTGCTTTGTATTTGAAGGCCTGCTTTACTTAAACACTTTTTTACCTGGTTGGGAAGATGAAGGTAATTTAACTGATGGATGGTCAGCATCAATGTTGCCAGATTGTGGATAACAGATATCGCCTTCGTGAATGTTCAGGTTCTTAAAAACACAATTCGGTTGATTTTGCGTGTTTAAACCAGGGAGTCGAACCAAACTAAAACAGTTTGTTCAATTTTGTAAACACCTGAACCTGAACTAAGCCCGAACTCTAAAACACAATAAATAGTGAACCCGAACTGAACCTGAACCCATTTGATAAGCGGTTCAACTCCCGGGTTTAAACGCATTCGTTACTTTGAATTGTTTGAGTACAATAGCTTCGCAGCCTATGTTTAAATTTTATTGTATGATTGTGGATGCGTCAGAGGGAATAAACAACGCTTGGTCGTAGCAAGCCTTATTATTGTCCAAAAATGACTGAGGCACAAGACCACTGTTGTACAAGTTTTGTACGATAATATAAAAAACGCACTAAAGTTCCAATTACGCACAGTTTGTTAAAGCCCCCCCCCCCCCCCCCCCCCCCCCCCCCCCCCCCCCCCCCCCCCCCCCCCCCCCCCCCCCCCCCCCCCCCCCCCCGGGATGTTCTATATAATATTTTGAGGTTTGCAAGAGTCTTGGGCTTGGCTAATGTAAATATCGGAAGGCAACCGCATGATAAATGGGTTTATACTCAGGTCGTTGTCACAAAAACCCTGTTATGTACAAGTCAAGACCAAAATTATTGGAGATAGAAATTGAATGAAATAGAATAGGTCAATGCTCTTCTTATGCATGGGGTGCACCAGCACAAAAAGGTATACAAGGGTGCATCAAACACTTTTATTGAACCATTAATATTTGACCTTTAGGATATTAGAAAAAAGATCTAGATTTCAACTGTTGTGTAACCCAGGTGAACTTTTTTTTAATGTTTTATCCCCGTGTCAGACTAATAGTGTCTATGTTACATTCTGGTTATAATTAGATGTCAAGTTTTGGCTTTTTGACAACGTTTCATAAAAAATTCGCGAGTATTGGTAGCAAATCAAGTATTTTTTGAGAGCGCCGCTCTGTTATATCGCTTGTTACCTAAGTTGACATTTTAAGTAAACAGGGTGCATGAGTTCGTCACAACAACTTTAAGGATTCACCAAACTAAAAAAGGTTGAAGAGCACTGGAATAGGTGACCATTTAAGTTTAAAAAAATAACCAGTAGATAATTAGGTCTCAGTGGCGCCACCTCACTCGAATTAGCAGAGGTTCTATTTTAAAATAATGTGAGGTTTGTTTCTCACCACGTGATGGAAAAAGATATAAAGAGACCAAAGGTTTTTTAGAACCTAGTGCAGTCCCAAAAGAAAAAAAATCAAACATTTTTTACCTACTACAGTCCGAATATTACAATTCAAACCTAATCAATTTGAAAGCAAATCGTCTAAACAATTTTAGCTAGTTCCATGCTGCTAACTGAAAAAATGTGTTTGTTTAAAAGAAGGGGGTGATCTCCCAAAATGTTTTTTCCGCAAAGGACAATGGAATTAGGCTATGTATAACGACAAGCCATAATATTAAAAATCAGCGGTAACAGACATGTCCTTAATTTTCAACGCGCTTTTACACTTCCTACATGATGATGGCATGAGCATTTGCCGAAACGATTGAACAATAAAGCACGTCGCTTTTTACGTCTCCCCCCCCCCCCCCCCCCCCCCCCCCCCCCCCCCCCCCTTTCACCATTAAACTTATGAACAGATCCGTATATAGTGTTCCAAAGTGAAATATAAGTTACAGTTTTCACTATGTTTGCCGTGTAATAAATGATAATGGATTTATATTATGCTAATACCGATTTCTGTTAGCACCACCAATTTAGTGTATTGCGAGGGTAATTTTTTTCGAAAGTGGTCTAACGGTCACGCAACCGCGTTCCGTTATTGGTCGAAAAACTCTGAAACTCGTTACTTTAAATTAAAATTATAAAGTGCCAATATACTGCACGTTTACCATATGACTATGACAATAGTAATACACTTACCTCGACATGCTCAAAGTTTACATAATTCTGATAACTGCGTGGCCCCGCTTTTTCTTCTGACATTTTTCGACTTTCAGCAGCATTTACTGTTAATACTTATACACAGGTCCTAATTTAGATCACCTGATATATAATACAATTCTACAAATAGCGTATCATACAAACTTTCATAGATAGGTCTATACCGCATCATACATGCATTATCAGATGACAAAAATATTTCTGTCGAAGGAAGTCCGAATAGATTTATTTAAAAATTACTATTTGTACAAAAAATGTAGAAGAACTGGGGAATACGCAAAAACATTCTGCTATGTGAATAAATTGTGTTTGCTTGCGATTGTTTTTTTGTGTTTGCGTTTTTTTATCTCGAGGAGGGGGGGAGGGCAATTACTTTGCACCCTGGAATACAGCTATGCGTAGAGGCGGGCCATACCTTTTAAATACAACGGTTATTATAGCTTTTATTCAAGCTTGTTTCGCTTTCACACTTCCTGAACCAGCACTTTACAAACTGCAAAGTATCAAAACTTTATATTTGGTAAATCTAGTGTAACTTTCCCACTGCGAAGACGTTTTTTGGTGTCACGACATCTGACTTTCGTTGTGAGCTAGTTTCTTGCATATTAGGCACGCTTGGCAAACCAGGCTCGTTAGCAGTAAATGCATTGAATCTCCCCACGTAGCATTGAATGTTCTGTTTTCTTCAAACGCTGATTTATTTCTTTGTTTAACACGAACTTTTAGTCAAATATTAACAAACAGGTGTTGTCACACACTGCAAACAGAAACAGTAACCTCACATTTCATGTTAACCTGCGCGCCAATAGAATGTGGGGAAATGAGAGATCACCAAAATCGGCTAACAGAAATGTCAGCACCTCGTGAGAAATTTTAGGAACTTTTACTTTTTGTATCTAAACCTTTGACAAAACTATTTAAGTAGCCCTGCTTTAACTCATCAAGGCTGGATTGTTGCATCAAACTTCAATCGTAGTGTAACGGCGCACACAGTAAAGTGGTAATTGATAGAGCAGAGTGATATGCACGATTAATGATCGTTTCCGCTTAAGTATAACACATAATTGTTCATCTGCGGATTTTGCAAAAACAAAGTTTTGAAAACACCTGCGACTGACAAATCGAGTTAGTTCAGCACAATTCAGTTCAACACCCATGCAAAAGCATCGCTAAAATCCGCCTTCGCAATTGATGGATCATTGGCAAACAGGATAAAAAGAAATGCTTCGCTAAAATTGCAACAAACTGAAAATGAGCAGTACGAACCTATATTGCTTCAACACGACCATGCTGATTGGCACACAATAACTCAGAGGTTTTCAAACCTTTTCAATTGCTTTACAACGGTCCCCTTACCATTATCTCGAAAACTCGCGGTCCAAAAACTGAGTTTTGTATTTTGGAAAACCAACGCAGTTTGTGACATTAGCGACAAGATAAAAACTATATAGAATGGTACGCGAACTATTGCAATTGTTTAACTGTGATGCAATATAGGACATTGACCAGTATTTCAAACTGTCTAGGCCACCCCCCCCCCCCCCCCCCCCCCCCCCCCCCCCCCCCCCCCCCCCCCCCCCCCCATATTTTCGAAGTTGACTACGTAACCGAAATTAGTTAGGTGAAAACCATATTTTCGAAGCCACAAATTTTAACAGCCCTCCTTTTTACAAAAATACAGAAACTTACGTTTTTTTCTGCTACTTCTAATATCGTTTTGTGACTAGATGTAAATAGTGCAGGGAAGGCCAACCTCGTGCTAGACATATTTTAAAATCAGATGAGCCCCAAAAAATCGGTTTTGAAGCTATACTTTAACTGGAAAAAACATTCCCCCCCCCCGCATCGAATGCTGTGTTTTCTTGAAACGGATTTTTTTGTGTTCGTACTTCTTAACGCGACAACTTGTAATAAACAAGTACTGTTTTGAAGCAATACTTTAACTGGAAAAAACATATTCGATGTCTTCGGGTATACCTGAAAGCATTAGTGTCAAAAGAAACTAAAACGGGATGAATTATATTACACACCAAGACAAAGAAGTCGCATGTGTTTTTCCAGCAGTTATCTGTGCGTTTTATAGCACTGCTTTCAATTATCCTGTGAGATACACGTTGATCCTCCCCCCCCCCGAATTATATTACACACCAAGACAAAGAAGTCGCATGTGTTTTTCCAGCTGTTATCTGTGCGTTTTATAGCACTGCTTCCAATTATCCTGTGAGATACACGTTGATCACGCCTGAACTAGGTCCTATGTTAGACTAATTGATCGCAAACTTTTTCTGTGCAAAGTAAAAGTTACTTGCGGCGTCTCCAAACAAGTGTTTATAGGCTACGTAAGAAAAGATACATTAATGCAGGTAACATTCTTGCAATGTAATAATACTAAATGGGTAAATAGGATAGTTTGGAAAATTCAAGTAAAATCTCTTTGTTCATTGCGCATTTAAAAACAATAAGTTAGATTTATTGGCATGAAAGCTCTCACTTTAACAAAAAAATAAACAAAAAATTCTAGTGACAAATGTAAATAGAACTGACAAACAGCAGTACAAATACCTTGCGCTTTGAAATCTTTGTACTAGTTACTTCATTTGTTAGGACCCACGAATTTCGATCGACACCATTAAGAGTTTAGTTTGGAACAAACATATGTTAGGTGTTTGGCTAGTGCAAAATTTATACACCGAAGGTACGCCTGAATTCAGAATTAAACGGAACGTGATTTGACGAAACTGTAAAGTTAAAATTGTAGAAGACTAATTTAAACGTATTAAAATTCTCTTCAAGCCTTTGTTGCTCGATAATATTCAACGTTCAACGTCTTTAAGAAATAGAATCTGGTGAAATGTGAGATAACTAAAATTGGCTTAGACATGTTGCATTTACATTACTAATAGAAATGTGAGGACCTCGTTATAACTTTTACCTTTTGTATTTGGACCCTTGACTTAGATATTTTAGTAGCCCTGCTTTAATACTCAAAGCGCTGTTTGCGTTATCATGGTTGCATTAAACTTTGATCGTTGTGTTATGGCACATACAGTGAAGTGATAGGCTAATTAGTATAGCAGAGTAATATGCGCGAATAATGGTCGTTTCCGCCAAGTTACGTATAACGCTTAATTGTTCATCTGCGTGAAATCCAAAATAAAGTTTTGAATAAACTAATAGCAACTGACAAATCAAGTTAGGTCGTTAAGCTCGATTGTAAGTAGGAGAGTCAAAATGAAGTGTTCGCTAAAATTGCAACAAATTGAGAATAAGCAACACGCCCCCCCCCCAAAGTTTTGAATAAACTAATAGCAACTGACAAATCAAGTTAGGTCGTTGAGCTCGATTGTAAGTAGGAGAGTCAAAATGAAGTGTTTGCTAAAATTGCAACAAATTGAGAATAAGCGACACCGATCTGTTGTCACAAGCTTTAACTCGACCATGCTGAATGGCACAAAACAACAGCGGCCTCATTACCATATTCTCGAGAACACGCGGTCCATAAAACTGAGTATGTATTTTGGAAAAACCCACGCTTTTTGACCTCAGAGACAAGATAAAGACAGTAGGATAGTGCCCGAACAACTGCATGTTTTGTTAACTGTTAGGTAGGGTTGCCATGTTTTATGATACACAGTCCCTGACAAAATTGATCTCGGTTGCGTTAACCCAGGTTTTCTCAAACATTTTCACTATTTTTTCTAAACGGTGGCTTTGCCATTATTTCGAGGGCTCGCGGTCCGCAATTTCAGAAAAACGAAAGTTAATTCGCGGTCCGCAATTTCAGAAAAACGAAAGTTGATTGCAGGATTTTAGCTAGATATGCAAAATGGCGTATAACAATTATCCAAATCTGACATCACAGACAAGACAAAACATTATAATTGTGGGCAAACAATTGCATTTTTGTTGGTTGGCATACAATAAAGCCTATTGTTTAGCAATGGAGACGGTCAATCCTCACTTTTACTTTGATTTAAACTTACTCAGTTGAGCAAACGGACGCAAAATATAAATATAGAATTGCTTCCACCTTGTCCCCCGCAAAATACCGTAAACTAAAAAGGACCGCGTATCCCAGTTTGAGAACCGCTGCGTTAACCATTTTTGCGATCCAAACACTTCTACTCCGAAATAAATTTGGAAAAATAGTCACATGAACGACGACACAAGAAACGTTAGATACGGTGCTCTGATCCTTGTCAATTAACTTTCTGTGTAGGATTCCGTTTAGTTAAGTTTATTAGGCTAAGCTCATTACTCTTACTATCCTTGAAACAATAAGCACATATATCAGGGGTCGCCAACCTTTACCACTCTAAAAACCATTCGGGCAAATTTTACACAGGAAAAAACTAACAACGGGAGCCAGAAAGACCTTTTTAAATTTGAAATAAAATACCAATGAAAAAAACGTTTTTATGTCTCACGACATTCGACTTGTCGTTGTTCCCCCCCCCCAACCATTCGGGCAAATTTTACACAGGAAAAAACTAACAACGGGAGCCACAAAGATCTTTTTAAATTTGAAATAAAATATCAATGAAAAAAACGTTTTTATGTCTCACGACATTCGACTTGTCGTTGTCAGTTATAGTTCCTTGCATATTAAAGCAAACGAAATTTTCCCACGTTCCCGCGTAGCATCGAATGCTGTGTTTTCTTGAACGGATTTTTTTGTGTTCTTAACGCGTACTTCTTAACGCGACAACTTGTAATAAACAAGTACTGTTACGCGCGCACAGACAATGCAAAACGAAGCAGTAACTGTGCGTTAACTTGCGCGCCGCCAGTTTACCTCTTTACGTTTCGTGGCAAAGACGCGAC
>QLIY01002452.1:6009-19115 GCA_003260075.1 Phallusia mammillata | reverse complement strand
TCGTAACATTGGACTATGTACTGTGTATGCATTTGTATATAGGCGACTTATGTAAACGAGTATCGGTTAAAGTCATTTCATTGGAAAATACTGTTTGAGACCATAAATGTGACTTTACAAGCTCAAACGTTTTCTCCCATACCTCAAAATGTCGATTTGTACGTACCTTGACCACTCTCTATGGTTTAAAAAAAATAAAAAACTGTGCGCAGTGGTGCGTAACGCTTATTAACAATTTTCGCACTTACCATTTCGGCGAAATGATGATGGTAACTTTGTAACCTCATATGCAAGTCCATAGACCAGTCAACAGAAGTGAGAGAACAGCGTGTTTTAATTTGAATAATAAAGTTGTAAAGGAAACTTGTGTTGTGATATGGATATGAATATCACAGAAACAAAACACTTCGAATGAAGTTTAAAGCAAATGTAGTGATATATCTATATGCTATATAGATCCACACAGGATTTCTTGACGGCTTAGCGTACGCCACGAGCTGTCGCGCTGGCACAGTAAAGTACACACAAACATTGGCATTTGGCTCATTCGCACTTACGGCGATCTTATTTGTATTGACTTTCGTTTCACTTATCGAGTAAGTTTTTTTGAAAAGAAAGGGCAAATAGGGTTTATACTATTTTGCAAACACTCGAATAAAAGGAGAAGGTTGTTTTTAACTGTGTTTCTGTTAAAAAAGTAATGGAACAGTAAGCGTTTTTCTTTCTACTTTTTTCATTTCAATTCATTCCAACTAGCAAGTGAGGTCCCAAAAATCATACGTTTACCTCTAAAACTGCGCTGGCGTACCGGCATGAGCTAAATCAAATTTACTTAGCTAGCGCCCGAGCACAGCAAAACGGAAACGTGGTTTCGGCCTCACCCTGTTGTAAAAAATCTTACGCATCGCAGCTATTTAAAAAAAAACTAGTTCGGCAGACGTATGTATAGATCTACCCCAAAAAGTGTCCCGAGGCAGATGTTGCTCGGTTTGTCAATAAGACAGCACAAGGTGAAGCAATAACATGACAAATTATATTTATATTTCGGATTTATATGCTGCATAAAGTCATTAAGTAAATGAAAACTAAAAGCAGCACCTATCAACAATTAGAAACACAGTAAAACACGGTACCAAACAAATGTAACAACTGCACGTACAACTTCTGCTGTAACATTTAAATGAACTGCTTGACATTATTCACAGGCGAAGGAGAGTATTCCTTAAATGCAAAAACGCATTCAAAGCATCATTTTACTAAAATATTTCAAGAACTTAGTACTAAAATTTAGTAGTAAACCACGCCGACCAGGTTAACATAACAAAACAAATTCAAACGTTAAAAGAATTTGGAAAAAAAGAGCTTATCAATCTAAATACAGGGTATGCAGCGTATGCACAGTTAACATCTGTATGAATCTACTTTACAATGCGTTTTTAAGTACTAATAAAGTTTTCAAATACACAGATTTTGTTGCCACGGAAGCAAATTTCAGCCTACGACACTGGAGACTTTACCCTCAAGGTGCAATAAATTATAGTTATAAACGTTATTTTTGCAATGTGGTGACATAAAAATAAACCAACTTACGATTGTCAACATGAAACCACAAAAGTCTCAAAACCTAGATTGTCAATTTACCCATTGTCAGGTATAAATAAAATGCGATACATATAAAGCATTCCCCCCCCCCAGTAGAGTAAGCAATCCAAATTTCTTGCCATTTACGCTTGATTTTGGCATTGGTTCATACCATAATCTTCACCAGGATTGTTCTCAGCATTTGATTTTCCAGGCCAGTTCTTCGCAAAGTGAATTCCACCCGAAAACAGCCCACCAGCTATTTGCAAGTAGAAATTGGCACCAAGATTTCCTCCTTGTAAATCAGCAACTGAAAATCCAGTCATGGCAGCGGCAGCAACACTAGAAGCACCTACACAACAAGATAGAATGCAATTTAATTGAAAAACAATTTCCTGGATGGCACTTGTAAGAAACTAAAACATAAAAAAATGTGACACCTTTTTTTATATTTTGTCATCACAGTAATGTATATCGAGTCCATTAAAAGCGTTTTACCGGTAGGCATGCCACCGAGGCTTAGTTGATAGAGTAGCCCAGAAAAAGCTTCTGTCATGGGTTTCAATCTCGCCGAACCTTTTGTCATGTGGAAACGCTTATAAGACGGACTTTATTCGGTATAACGGACTTTATACGCTTTTTGTAGGACATGTATACTGTGATTAACAGTATGAGCTTGTCATACTTAAAAACAGTTCGCAAGTTTTAATACACACAAGCAACTTATGATTTAGTAATGTAACTTTATTCGCGAGAATGTTTCCGTGTAACTAGTCTTTAATAGTCAATAACTAGTTATAAGCCCTGGCAAACTAAGATTTAGAAAAATGGTGTCGCGAGCCCTGGCCTGCATGAACGATTCTTAGCCAATCCCAGTTATGAATTTATGCTCATCTTCACTTATAACTGGTCAATCTGGCTATCCTCTACTTTAAAGCTGACTTGTGCAGCATGTCAGACAGGCAACAGTGCTTTTCTTCGACTTGACGTGACATCTGTGAGCCAATCAAGCTTAGTTGGTAAAGCCCGAGACTTAAAAGGCTCGTGGGTTTGAATCCCACCAGAGGCAAGATTTTCTTGACATACGTCTTGTCATATAGGAGTGCTTGGTGACCGGCTGATTCTATATTACTGTTCAATAGCCCTGGCGTACTATGGTTTGACCCATGAGGTTCTCTTATTAGTGCAAACCCCCACACAAAATTAAACCCGCGCGTTAGATGTTACAATGAAAATGTTTTATGGAAGTCATAGGAAAACAAAACAGAGATTACACTTATGTCTAATGTGCAAATGCTTGATGATTCCTTTTACTTGGTTCATGCATGTCGTGTTTCGTTGTACAGTTCATTCGTACTTAGTGAGATTACGTTACCCGTAGAGTAGTTGGTCTTTATTAACTTGTTTAGTTTCTTGCTCATGCACTTGCAGAACCCTTGACACTTATTTGCGCAACCACACAGCAGCTGTATTGAGTAAAGCAAGGTGAGAAATGAAGACACCGTAGACAACAGGGCGAATCCGAAAATTCCCACCATGCCTAAAACACAGAAAAACATCGTTTTAAGTTTTACGTAAAGGCTGAGTCGATGTACAGAAGCTTTTATGACAATGAAAAACGCATATATGATCATGCATATTTATAAATATGCTTGTGAAATTTCCTTTCGAAGAAACTGCTTTGTACCGACCTTCTCGATTTGAGAAATCTAAGGTTTTGTTGATGATGCTTTCGAAGAAACCGATTTGAGAATTAACCAACCCGCGTCTTGTGACAGTCTCTTGTTCGTCGTGTACACCTTCCAAAAAATCCACAGCGTCTTCCCTTTAAATGAATTTTCTTCACCTAACAAGGTAACAACCAACATCACTGAACAATTGTAACAAAAATATTACCTTGATATCTTTCCAACGATTATATCTGGCATGACAAGTGCCATAATGCACAGGGCAAGTTGAGCTGAAGACAACACCACCAAAAGAACTTTTTTCCATGTGTCCTTTGGCATTGTTTTCTAAATCTTTATCTTTTATCTCAGAGTCGTAAGATCTACACAACCGTAAGAAAACATAAACATCTCATTAGCTCAACACTTAACAATCAGCCACTTTTAACAAGTTACACATGTTGTTAAATGGTAATCACATTTATCACGTTTTCTTTGCTTTTGTATCTTTGTACAACTCGCGATACGTGTCAGTACTTGTGTTTTTTGGATTGAGTGCGCGCGTTATACGAATTATTGTCTCGCAATGAACGAACCTAAAACAAGGCGTACCTAAAGCATCATGATATTTTGTTTTACACGTTTGCTTTTTGTTGGTGTTTTGTTTTACAGCAGTTACAATAACAAAAATAGTTAGAAACCATTGGCTAGAGCTAGAATAGGAGACGAATAATGTGTTTCTTCTTTTTGTCTGGTTTAGAGTAAAAGTACGTTTTGCTTCAGGTAAACACAAAAACGACAAGAATAAAGCGAGCAACTACCAATGCTGCAGTTAAAGTAAAATCCTTTGTAGTTCCGTTGCCTTGAAAGATTTGCTACCAACAGATTCCAACAAGATGTTGTAGATGCGGGTGCATTTTGACAACCTCTGGATAGATATTTTTGTAAAATACAAGAAGTTGTTAGCAAAAAACAACAACTGCGGTTTACTCAAAACACCCTGTTTTGGGGGGTTTTGCTAAATACACCAGAACTTCAAATATAAACGTTTGGTTTATAAACTAGTGTCTAGTGATATACCGAACCCGCCTAAAAAGGTTCGGGCCGAAACCGAATTTTCGGCCGAGTCAGGCCGAACCTAAAATCCCCCGTTTATATGGATGTTTTCAACTGAACCTTGTGTCGTTGATACGAGTGAAGTGAATTATGACAAATAAAAATCACTTTCACAATGCGGAAGCGCTATTAAAATTGACAACGTAATATTTTGCAGACAACGTAATAGCTCGTATTTTATAGACACAAATTTAGTTAATTTGTGACGTTTCGTATTGTCGGAAATGAGCCCCCCCCCCCCCCCCCCCCCCCCCCCCCCCCCCCCCCCCCCCCCCCCCCCCCCCCCCCCCCCCCCCCCCCCCCCCCCCCCAGACCATAAGCATAGAACGCATATTCATGCTATAAAACTGACTGCACTATAAAAAAAATGATGTGTATAATGCCCCCCCCCCTTTTAACATTAAAGACACCAAAAATTGTGTTGGCCAGTGTAATCATTAGGAAAGTTAAAAGCACTCATCAATGGTATCAGACCCTTTGACAATTTAAATTAATGACAGTACGTTGTGAAAATTCCTTTTCCCTTTACAAATCTCCCCCATTTGCTTCGCACTGCGCACGTTTCTCTAACCCAGGGGTCACCAACCTTTTTAATGCCGAGGACTACCTTAATATCACCCCCCCCCCGTGGTTAGAAGTTTAGAACATTAAATAAAAATGTTGCATTACTTTCAATAGAATCAACCCCCCCCCCCTTCGCACTGCGCACGTTTCTCTAACCCAGGGGTCACCAACCTTTTTAGGGGCTATCTTAATATCCCCAAATCGCTCCAGGGCTACTAGTTGAAAAACATATTTAAAATATTATAAAGCATACACAAAAACTAACACGTATTTGGAAACAAGTGCCTATAGGCTTTGTAGCACATATAATCATTGCCCTGCTCACAAAACCAGGGTTTTTATGTGATTCCTATGATACAACATATTTTTGTTGAATAATAAAAGTCAATTGTNATAATAAAAGTCAATTGACATGATGGTCGCCCAACTTTGTAGTAAGTGGCTGTGGTTAGAAGTTTAGAACATTAAATAAAAATGTTGCATTACTTTCAATAGAATCAACATAAGACGCAGCATGTTTTAGCAAACCACAAATGCATCTTGCTATTTCAGAACTAGTCCAACGGGCGACTTAACAGAGGCAAACGGGCGACAGGGTGCCCGCGGGCATAGGGTTGGTGACCCCTGCTCCAACCAATAACCCCATTCCACACGGCACCGACTAACACAGTGTTTACCGCCCCTTTTACGTCTACATAATTTATAAACGCCCTTCTTAAAAAAACGAAAATCAAAACGATTTTATTTTACGATAATTAATGTTTTAGAGCCGAAAGTATAAAAATGCGAAGAGTTAGTTCAACATGATACCACTAACTGCAGACAATGCACAATTGCTTTCAACTTGGTACCAGGGATGGGCCAAAACTGCCATTGTTCTGCTTGGTCGATCACCCTCGGTGTATTGCAACGGTCATGCACCGCTCCTATTCTCATGGTCCTTTTTGCAGCTCCCAGCACTGTATTCAAGTTGTAGAGCTATCTTCTGTGTAACATGTGAGGTAAGCCAATCCTATAGTTGACAACAACGTTTTTCAAGTTTTTCAACAACAGCACTAATTAAAAACACATTTGAGCGTGCGTGTTCCCACTACTTGACGTTTCTAAAAACACTCGCTATTATTTTTAGAGACCTTACTTCAGCACCTGAACAGAGAACAAATCACACCTTTAATTGTGATGCCAACCAACCCGTTTGTGACTTTCCCGTTAAATTAAAGCATGTAATCATTTCATATTACGGTTTTGCAGTGGGTCCAACGTTTGGCTTAGCGATCGACCGCCGAAGTAACAAGTACTGAGGTTCTGACTCGGCCAAGCACAAATCTATTGCTACCTGTAAATTTTGCTCTCAAAGCTCAGACAAGCCCCGACAATGAGGCAGCGTGACATCATCTTTAAAATCACATAGCAAAACAAACTACCAACACAGTAACTAATCAAATTTACTTTCACCGGTAGCTGGATGACAAAAATGACTCTGTCGTTTTTATTCGTTTCAACTGCTCTATCCTAGCGCCCTAATAGACCAATTATCCTCCAGCGCCCCCTCAATGATAGCAAACGCCGTCAGGGGGGCGCTGGCGCGCCTGTTGAGAACTACTGATCGAACACAATGATCTCAGTCAAACCTTTTTCGGTTGCCACCCACAATAGCTCGTCTCGGCTTCACTTTATCCCGACGGTAACCTAAAACCAAAGCCGATAGACCAGTCAATAAAAGCGAGAAACGATTTTTTTTTTAAATTTCGAATCAGTATATAGTTGTGAATGAAACTGGTGTTGTGATAGGGACACGACAGTGCGACATCACATAAAAAGGACAATTGGAATGACGGTTAAAGCGATCTAGAGTTATACCACGTTTCACGAGACAGTTATTGCTCGGAATATGCAAACAGGACACAATTATTCTCAAGCGCCCTCTTTTTTTCTGAACACTACAATTCATTTCCTTTAGTCACATATTTCTATAAATTGTAGACTTTTCTTTGCTCTATACCAGGGGTGGGCAACCTTTTTTACTGTGGGGCCAAACACAATTGCCAAAATTTGATCGCGGGCCGCACGTGTGTTTAACACAAGGTGATTTTACTTCGTCGCATACCAAAAGTGCCTTGCTACAAGTAAAATTTGCATTTGATTTTAGCAGCATATTGTCAGGTCGCAGAAAAAGAGCACCGGGAGCACTAATCTGCTAAAAAATATATAATAATTTGGACTCGTTTTTTTATATTTTAAATCCAAGTGTCTTTGCGGGCCGCACAACTTTAATCAAAGGGCCGCATGTAGCCCGCGGGCCGAAGGTTGGTCACCCCTGCTCTATACAATTCTAAATGATTGCACCAATGCAAGTAAATGTGAGTTGGACATGACACTGCGCCTATGTACAAAACTGAAGAAAAAACTGTGCTAGTAGCTCCTTACATTCATAGATACAAATGGTATCCTGATCGTTTAAAGCAGGGCCCGCGGGCCACGATCCATTTTGCCAAGCTATTTAGTGTGGTCCTCACCAACACACTGATTCAGAGAAAAAAAGCGATTCCTCTGGGAATTTTGCAACATTTTCCTCTAGTTTTGGTAAATATCTTTAGGTGCTATACTATACCTAACAAGTAAAAGCAAAACCTGCGTTTTCTAACCGGTGGGCCATATAGCATTTTGTAGGTACTTCACCGATTGCGGCATAATTTCCTTTGTCTAGTAAACGATTATTTTATAAACAATAATTCTGTTTGAGATACGTATTAAAAATGGAAACCCTATTGCAAAACGGAAACCTTTCCTGACACCAAATACGTTTGTCCACTGTCATGCGGAACACGCAAACCGTGATTTTTGCCTCCACCCACCGCTGCCACTTTCGTTGCCGGGGCAACAGATACAAACGAAACTTGACAGCTTCGACTGATATTGGTTCCCACCCAGGGGTGTCAGATGTACGAGGGTAAAGCGAATTGTTACATGTTTGTATCTACATCGCAGAATTATTTATTTTGTAGCACTGTTTAAATAAATGTATCCTTTAAAATTTTTAAAATAATGTCATTATTTATCCACCTTGTGGTGTGCAAACTATGTGCACCATAAAATCTTTCTTAAAAAGACAGTTTTTCCCCCCCCCCCCCCCCCCCCCCCCCCCCCCCCCCCCCCCCCCCCCCCCCCCCCCCCCCCCCCCCCCCCCCCCCCCCCCCCCCCCCCCCGCACTGTTTAAATAAATTTATCCTTTAAAATTTTTTAAATTATGTCATTATTTATCCACCTTGTGGTGTGCAAACTATGTGCACTATAAAATCCTTCTTAAAAAGACAGTTTTTTCCTTTTGGCTGAATAAATGAAAAAGTTGTTATTGCAAGTATGCAATCAAATACAAGTTTACAATATGTTGTTTGGTGCTTCGTTTGCAACGCCGTCTTGCTCAAAGAGGAAGTAGTGCACGCCGAAAGCAAATATTGTTTGCTTTTGCTTTCAACATGTAATTTTGTTGTGGGGAATGTCATCCGAGTTAGGTGAATCCCAGACACATGTGCATTTCTGTGAAATAAATTGTGGTGTTCTAGTGCAGTTAGGTGAATTCCAACCACATGTGCACTTATATGAAATAAATTGTGGCTTTCTGGTGCAATCTAAATAAAATCCCATTCAAGCCTTCATGAGTAGTCCAACCACTTGTGAATTTGCAACTACTTGGCGTTATACTTAGGATTGCAAATTCAGCAAAGCATTTGAAATATCTGCTTTAGATTTCAAAATCGGTTGACGTACATTCCAACCAAAGACAAAAAACATTATTGTATAACTTGGAAACGACTTTATTGCTTTGATATTTTGATTACTAAGCACATTTACTGACAGTGGTAATAATACATTCCGCTTATCAAGATAGAAACACAATGCATTGACCGAAATAAATTTCAAAGCTTCATTTCCCACTTTAATTATAGCTGAACATAAATTCATAACTGTGATCAGCCCTGAAGCCTCTTATGCATACCAGTTATGAATTTATATTCATTTTAACTGATACTGGCCAATCTGGCGATTTCCTATTACTGTTATGTGCAGCATACGAGACAGGCAACGGTGCTCTGCGTATTGTGATTCGACCACAGCTGATCAAATCTTAACAATCGTTCAGATCTGTGTACTAAATTATACAGCACAAATCATACGTTTTTTAGTTAAATACTGTATTGGTCGATGTATTCCACACCAGGTCAAAACAGAAAAACTGATGAGGTACAACAATGTGGTTAATCTTCAGTATTATGCTGGCAGCAACTTTTGGTGAATTATTATTGTTTGTAAGTTACACAGACAGAGTAAAACGCCGTAAAGGTATCCACGCCCGCCGCCTTTGCTCTCTCATTGGCTGTTTTCGCAATCACGTGGTCGGTGTCGTCGTCCAATCCCGTCACTTCAGTCCTCGTAACAAACTTGAAGACAGGTGGATGGGGCGTTTGAAATCGCCATAAAAGAGTATAGTTTTATATGTCAGTAATATGGACTTTTTGATCAGAATAGTGTTTCGCCATTTTAATAGTGTATTGCTTTTTAAGCATAAAACTTATATCAGTGAAATTCGAGTTTGTTTTGACTCCATGGTAAGATTTGAGATGTGTTTGCCGTATGCATTGTTTCGCACCCTAAAAAATATGGATACATTTCAAATTTTGTTGTTGTGTGTATGGCTCCAAATATGCCATGACATAGTTGTTTTAAAACCCGAGTTTGTACGGCGCTTAGCTTGCATGAAGAAATAAAAACAAAACAAATAGAAGGCGGAACGATGGTGAGTTCGAACCCTGAAAGGCAACCACTTAATTTGCAGTATATTTGATCTGAGAGAAAATAGGTCTAAAACAGTGTTTTCAACTTGGAATGTGGCGATTGCCGTTGGGCTATGTATAGATTTGCGTAGGCGGTAAGCAGTGCAGGTCCAATAAAAGCAGAGGTATCCGCGTATTGTGAGTTTTCAACGATGGTAAATGTCACAGCGATGATTACCTGGTATAGATAACTGTCTTCTACCGAACATTTGCCGTCCAGTTGCTTATGTAAGACGTTACATCCACTTCACTCCTTCCAGTTGCTATGAAAGTTCTCATCGGAAACCCCCTCGGACACTGTGTTTAGCAAGTTATATTTTTATCAGTTATATTTGAAGTTTGCAGTTTGTCTAAAGTGGTTAAACATTTGCCTTTGATCGCTGTAATAAAAAGCGGTGTTCCTTGCTTCTCTCTTTGTCTTCTTGTTTCAAATCTTTTCCGTTGTAGCTTGCTATTTCCCTGTATCCAGCTAAAAGTACGTAATAGATTTAAACTATTTATTATCTTCTAAAGCAGACCTAAAAATGTGTCATATCTTTGTCTATAAACTAAATACAACGGATTAGTGTTAAATGTGATTTCATAACTTACGTAGCGAAACTTAGTTGTAAGAGTAACAAAGCAAAGCTATAGGGTTGCTACAATTTGCAATAAAAACTTCTAGGCTTGTAGTTTTCATGGTTTCGAATCAATTGTTAAGAAGATGTTCAGTAATTTACCGGTGGAATGTACTAACATGGAATTGCATTAGATTGTCCATCTAGACTTCCTCTGGTTAATTTTCGCCACTCATCATCCGGTTTTCCGAAACAACACACGTCATTTGAATCAAGCACGGCAAAATTGTTGACCGGGTGGCCTATGTACAGAAACAAAATTTTTAAAAACTTTAGTATTGGACAACCGTAGGGGTTTTGTTTTACCTGTGGACAAAAAAAAGTGTACCCCCCCCCCTTTAGTATTGGACAACCGTAGGGGTTTTGTTTTACCTGTGGACAAAAAGTGTTTGCGTTTGTGCGTATCGTAGCGCTGTCTTTATGAATTATCGCCTTAAATCTTTACCCCTTGTTTTTCTAAATTGTGACATGTGATATTACTGAATCAACATTGTTTTCGTCTTTTGGAAACTCTTCCAATTTGGAACCAGTTCATGCATAGGCAAGGTTTGGGATGAAAAAATAACTTGAATAAATCTCCTTCCAAGTAAAAACAAAGAACTGCGACGATTCAGGATCATTGATTATTATCAACTGTGGGAAATTTCTTTGCTTTGTAAAACAATAAAAGCACAGCAACTGATTTAGTGTTTTCACATTGAAATTCCTTGTTACATGGTTTTCCAGCTTTTTGCTCTTTTCACTATGTCAGTACAGCTGAAATAGTGCTTAGATGAGCGCTTAATGCCTTAATCAGTAAAAACCACTTGCACCGCAGAAGGATCGTTTGATCTATGAAGGTATGTTGCTAGAAAATGCTCCTTGTCCTTTATTTAAGATGAACATAAATTCATAACTGGGATCAGCCCTGAAGCGTCTATGCAGACCAGCGATCACGGCACACTCATATATAAATCACAGTACGCCAGGCCCATTGAAGGCGCCATACCGAATCACCCGGTCACCAAGCATTCACCACCATATATGGCAAGGCGTAGGCTAGAAAAATCTAGCCTGCGGTGGGATTCGAACCCACGACAGGAGTAAGTAACGCTACAAATTAATAAAACCCAATAATGTATTACAAAAGCATCGAAATTGAATGTGTATATTGCGCTACAAGACGTGATCAGTTTGCTCTTGTAATATCAGGTAACGCTTCGAATGGTTGTTATTTTTTCGCCTAAATAGCAACTTCGACTCCATTGAAACCGGTAACCGTCTCTACGCCTGGGGGAATCTCCAAACTTGTCGGCGATCACATGACCTTCGGCGTCACTTATTCTCGTGACTTCGGATCGAACGACGTATCGCCACAGCGGCGTCATGAAGATACGCTAAAACGTATATATTTGTGGTTAACATAACGTGGAAACGACATCCCCTTGCTATGCTATTTAGCCAACAAGTAGGTTACGTTTTGACTTTTTTGCCGTGCTGTGTTGACATAACCTTTTGGAATCTAGAATGTATAAAACTTTTCTGCTCTTCTACTGTTATTGGACACATTTTCCCTTGCGCAAACCATCATACGTTTGTTTTAAAGTTGTACACACAAAGCTATAGAATTTTTTTGCACCAACTTTAACTCTACAGCGACTTATCTCGTGCCCCTAACACTCCTCTTCTCGCTACTGTTCTCGCAATCATGAATTCATAATAAGCCATGGCGTAATCGAGATCATTATTCCATCAGCGCTATGAATTTAGGTTTCTATACTTATACAAAAAGTTCAATTCTAGGCCATTGCACCAATGCTATTACTGGGGAGTTTTAAATCAAATTATTGCATAAGTTCTATCGAATATATGTTTCTGAAGTTTCACATCAGATGTATCGAATATCTGCTTCTAAACCAGTGTTTCTCAAACTTTTTTCCTGTACCGTCCCTTTTAGGTCTACATAATTTATAAACGCCCCCCTTGAAACAAACAAAAATCAAAACGATTTTATTTTACGTACAATGTCAATGCGATAATTAATGTTTTAGAGCTTAAAGTATACAAATGTGAAGAGTTAGTTCAACATGATACTACTAACTGCAGACAGTGCACATTGCTTTCAACTTGGTACCAGGGATGGGCTAAAACTGCCATTGTTCTGCTTGGTCGATCCATCTCGGTGTATTGTAACCGTCATGCACCGCTCCTATATTCTCATGGTCCCTTTTGCTGCTTTTAATGCCCCCTTTTTAGCTCCCAGGACGGAATTAAAGTTGTGGAGGTACTTCTGTGTAACATGTGAGGCAAGCCAATGTCCCCCCCCCCATTAACTGATAAGCAATGCTTGTATATTACGATAGAAGTACAAAAGAAGGCAATTGTTTGCGCACAATTAACGCTTATAGTCTAGTCTGTGACGTAACAAAGTGGCTTTGATCTATCCTGGCTGGGCGTTATAATCCTTTGAAACTAGGTACTATCATAGGGTTGCCATGCCCATACTGACATGTCAGGGAATTTAGTGTTTAAATCTGCGTCAGGTTGAAATGTTAAAATGTACTTAAAAGTCAGGAATTTAAGAAAAAAATATAGATATGCTATGAAATTAATGTACCAACGGAAAAAAATTCTAGTAGTTAGCTATAACCGCGTCCATACCATGAAAAGTAAAGAGGTAAACTGGCGGCGCGCAGGTTAACGCACAAGGTTACTGTTTCGTTTTGCAGTGTGTGTGCGCGCGTAACACT
>QLIY01002451.1:0-19122 GCA_003260075.1 Phallusia mammillata | reverse complement strand
AGAAACTTTGCCGAAAACTGTACAGTAGGCTGGATGAAGGTTTAAAAGTAACGAGTTTTTGTTTGTCAGTGAAAAAGCACAGTTGGCTGGTTTAAAAAATGTAAAACTAGTAGTAGTTTATCTTTTTAAATAGATAAAAATCCTTTACCCCCCCCCCTCTCCGACTTTCAAACCCTCCACATCCTTGTCGCAAATCGATTTTACTTTATCTTACTGGGTCCTAGTTGTTCGCCACTGGTAACAAGCCGGTTTCAAATTTTACAACTCCCAGCAATTTTTTACAGGATGTGGATTATCTCTGCTCATTTGGAAAAATACGTTATAGTTGTCTCTGATTTCTGAGAACACCAAAGTAATCACACACCTGCTGTTTATGAGTAGGTAGTTTGTAAAACCGATTCCAGAGAACACTTCCTCCTAAGTAATCACACACCTGCTGTTCATGAGTAGGTAGTTTGGTTGTAGCCACACCTGTTTTATCTCTAATTTTAGATTTTAATGCCAGTGATAAAGGAAGCAGTTCAATTAGGAGATTTCTTTGTTGGCATGATTTGTTTTTAGAAAAACCGTTAAAGACAGTAAAAAAATTCATAAACTATTTTACTAGGCATTTCCATCTCACTAGCAAACTTTGTAAACCAAGCTACATTGGCTGTAGCTTTCTCGATTTGGGATCATGTCAAATGCGTGTTTAATACAGTGTGCTTTCCAACATATGTGGGCAGCATTCGTGCCTGTCTTGTAATCACCACGTGTGCTCGCTAAACGGCCTCTTTATAAGAGCGTCTTATGACCGAGAGGTCATTACAAGGACTGCACGAGATGTGCGTGATATGTGGTTGATGTTTACTTGAGGGTAAATACGAATAAAGAAAGAAAAAAGGCCCAGGCACGTCAGTATAGTGGCTCTGATTACACTAACGTTTCGGCGTTACGTATAATTGTTATAATTTATGAAAAATGTGATGACACGCGGCGCATTTTGGGCTATAGTGTGCACGTGCACAACATAAGTAAGGGGCATAAAGAACTGCTCCGACATTAAGTTGTAAGAGATATAAAGTTAAGATGCTTGTTGTTAACGCTCAAACCTCCTACAATAATGGCTCATTGTCCAGTTTGAAAACCGCATATCGTTTTGCACTTTTTCTGTGCGATATAAGAAAGTTACCATTGCGTTGTCACTGTGAAAAGAGGAATGCTTTGTGGATTATGTGCTGAGCTGTTTAACAACAATCAGTAAACGTACAAAAATCTATAAACATAGCATAAAAACACGAAACTGTGTAAAGATGCAACTTGAGCTATTTCGGTTGTAAACAACCTGCGATTCAATGTTTTGCGCGAAACCAATATCTATGTATTATCGATTAGAAACAGAAATTATCAAAGATTCATCTTTACAGTCGGATGCTTGTGTCGTTACGTTTTCATTAGATCGAGTAGCTTTATCATACTTCCTTGCGACAAAAGCCTGATAAGTTTAGAATTATATGAGTTTCTTTGCGCCATTGTTTTTGAGATAACCTTGAAAAGATTAGAAGCGTGGTAAGTCTTTTTTTGTTGATCTAACGCTGAGCTGTACAAAGTAGTGGCTTTAAACAGGGCGACTACAGTTTCACGGACCACAATAAAATTTTCGCAGTAGAAAAAACATTAGTCGTAGTTGTCAGGACTTAATTCTTTCCGTTGTTATCATAGTTGTTTAAAATGTGTTAGTCGAATGCCCCCATTATATTATTAGCCAGAATCGTGGTAATTGTATTTTGTCACCCCCCCCCCTTTAAGCTGGATTTTCAATGATATCTTCTGGTTTCGATTCTTTGCACCTTTAGCGAAAAAGCGTAGTATGGATGTGGCCACGAAAAAAATTACCTAATACCTTACAAAATGTTTTTGTTTAGGGGGCGACCCGTGATTTACCTTACATTTATATCTGCACTAGTTCATCAGTAAGCCATGAAGAAAGACGGTTTGGTTTCAAGCCAACTTCATGCAAATGTTCCGAGAAAAATGTGTTCTGAAAACATAAGACATCCTTGCAAAAAGTCGCTGAAACGACCTTACAAATGTGAGTTATGCGAAAAATCCTTCAGGCGCAAATTTCACCTCTCACGTCACGTGATGACTCACACTGGAGAGAAACCCTATATTTGCACTGTGTGCAAAAAAGAGTTTACTCGAGTTGGTAATTTCAGAAGACACATGTTGATTCACACTGGAGAGAAACAGCATCAATGTGATGTTTGTGAAAAAGGGTTTAGTCGACTTGGAGGTTTGAAAAGACACATGATGATTCACACTGGAGAGAAACCACATCGATGTGATGTTTGTAACAAACAGTTTAGTCTAGCTGAACATTTGAAGAGGCACATGTTCACTCACACTGGAGAGAAACCACATCGATGTGATGTTTGTGAAAAAGTGTTTAGACAATTTGAACATTTGAAATCACACATGTTAACTCATAGTGTAAAATAATACCATCCATAATATGTTTGCAAACCGAATAATAGGTGTGTTAAAACAACGCATGTCAACTTGCCATTAAAGACAAACAAACCACCAATGCTAGTCTTGAATTTCGCTGAAGTAGAATGTAAAGACACAAAATAATACTCATTAATGTGATGTTTGTAACAAACGCTTAGCCTTCCTAAAGACATATGATCAGTACAAACCGACCTACTAAATATTGCCGGGTGAATTTTGGTAAAAACGTTATGAGTTGTGTTAGCTATTATACTTACCACTCAAATGCTCCGGCGTTTGATATATGTTTTGGAATGATTGCATGAGCAACGTGCGAGCAAAACTTACATCCTACCCCTCTTCAGCTCCTAAATAAAAAAATCTGCAAGCAGAACGAGCTGCGTTAGATACAGTAGTTGGTAGGACTACAAAGGCCTTTGTTGCGGATACTGAAACCAATAAAATTCAGTAAAGTTAGACTTACGGTTTTAGTTGATTTTTGCAGATGTAAGCACCCCGGTAATGAATGTTTCATTCTGGTGATGTACTTGAGGGAATATTCCGCCACATGTTAAAGCACTCATTTTCTTGCTTGAGCTGTAAACAGTATACAAATGCAGTCAGTTAAGAAAACATAATAAAATAATTAGTTCCGTCTAATTGCTGTTGTTAAAATAAAAAGCACTAGGATCGTTTTAGCACAAACAAATGAGCAGTTAAGATTGGTAATGTGGTAAGCTGGTTGAAGGTCGTACTACTACAGAAACCGCTGTAGATGTGGTTGCATGCAGGTAGAGGCGTATAAAAATTAAATTAGTACGTTCAGCGAATATGGCGCTTTGAATAAACAGTGCCTTTTGCCTTTAATCAACGAGTCAGTATCACCCTCGGTATGTCGGCTGACAGACATATCCGGGCAAACCATCTTGATTGCGGACGGTTGACTGATGTGTGAATTAAACCTGCTGTCAAAATCGTCTCGACGACTATTGGTTTGAAATAGTCAATGAACTGTAGGTGGATAGCTTCGTATGTGAGTACAGGGTCCGTCAAGGTCACGCCGGGTTCGCCAATTTATGTAGGGGTTGGTCTAGTTGACGTCGTACTTACTACCACTACAGAAGTATCTTTCGCTGTAATAAGTCCCTGGCTGTATGAGCTACTGCTTATCTGAGCTTATTCCAATAAAGGAGACGGCGTTTTAACCTTAAACTCAACAACAAACAGTTCACCCCCCCCCCCCCCCCCCCCCCCCCCCCCCCCCCCCCCCCCCCCCCCCCCCCCCCCCCCCCCCCCCCCCCCCCCCCCCCCCCGCCGAATAATTTCGGCCGAATCAGGCCGAACCTAAAATCCCCTTTCTTCAACTGAACCTTGTGTTGTTGATGCGAGTAAACTTAATTATGACAAACCAAAATCGTTTTCACAATGCGAAACCTTTACTAAACTTGTAATATTTTGCAAACAACGTGACTGGGTCTTTTTTAGATACCACACACAATTAATTTATGATGTTTCGTATGGGCGAAGATGAAACTTTAGGCACTAATTCCATGCAATCAAAAAGTTCGGTTTCGGCCGAANATACCACACACAATTAATTTATGATGTTTCGTATGGGCGAAGATGAAACTTTAGGCACTAATTCCATGCAATCAAAAAGTTCGGTTTCGGCCGAATTTTCAAAAAAGTTCGGGCCGAAACCGAAACATTAGAAAACAGCGTATTCGGCCGAAATGTTTCGGCCAACCGAAACTTCGGTGCATCACTAGTTTAAACTACTGTTTTTCAACCTTTTTTCTTGTATCGCCCTCTATTTAGGACAACAATCAAAACAATTTTCAGGTACAAAATCAATGCGATAATTGCAAGTCCAATCGTTAAGGTACGAAGGTCAATTGTACCATTTTCTTTCTCTAAAATACAGATATATGAATTTAGTTTTTTACACTTCAGCTGAACGGACTAATACTTCTTTTCAAAAATACTGGCCTGTCACGAAACATTGTTGAATATCATATGCATTTTCCAAAGTTATTTGTTTTGCAGGGTTTTGTAACAGATCATGAATTTGGGCTTGTAAATGACATATTCTACAGATATACATTTCTATCATACTAGTCTTTAGGTGCTTTCTCGATTACTGTAAACTTGCTACTGTTCTTTCACCCTTTTTTGAATCATCCCAGCAACGTTTTGGTCCTTCTCCACAAATAAAATGTAATCGGTATTTCTGAGGAATAAACAATGTTTTGTGAAAAAACACACCTGAACTCAAGCAAATTAACTTGTAACTACTGAGGCTCTAACCTGGATGCATAATGTGTTATTATTGGTGGACTACTTTGAAATGCCTTGCATGGGCTGGTCTGTATTTGCTTGACTGCATGTCTTGTTTCGTTTTCCTGGTCAATACATTGTATCCCCTTACAGATATTCAAATTTTCCACAAACATCAAAAGCTGATGAACCGTGTTTTCTTTANGTCGTACTTACTACCACTACAGAAGTATCTTTCGCTGTAATAAGTCCCTGGCTGTATGAGCTACTGCTTATCTGAGCTTATTCCAATAAAGGAGACGGCGTTTTAACCTTAAACTCAACAACAAACAGTTCAGTTTAAACTAGTGATGCACCGAACCCGCCTAAAAAGGTTCGGGCCGAAACCGAATATTGGGCCATGAGGCCGAATAATTTCGGCCGAATCAGGCCGAACCAAAAAACCCCTTTCTTATGGACGTTTTCAACTGAACCTTGTGTTGTTGATGCGAGTAAACTCAATTATGACAAACCAAAATCGTTTTCACAATGCGAAACCTTTACTAAACTTGTAATATTTTGCAAACAACGTGGCTGGTTCTTTTTTAGATATACACGTTGAAAACTTTTAATTAAGCCTACCTTTCCAAATTTTGCTACCTTGTCATGTTTAACCCTTGGCAGCTAATTGACCACCAGTTTGGAACATCTGCCTTACAGTAAATATTGGTCAAATCATAAGAAAAGTAGTCAAAAGGAATTGATCTCAATGCTAAAAGACATCAGAATATCACATTACAAATGACTACAAAACTCTGATTAATCCGAATTCTCTCAAAAAATGTTTGATGACGTGGATTAGCCCAGAAGTTTAGCGACGTTGACCAATTATTAACTTTGGATTCAAGCTTTTTTTATGCATGTTGACAGGCAGTTAGGTATATTATTAGTGTTTATTGTAAGAATTACGTTTTCGCCAATGGCCACTTCTTTTACGAAAGCGGTCATAAAAACAAAAAAGTTTTGATTGAAAAAGTCTCACTCAGCTGTAAGCGACGAAGCGTGAAATGACGTCAAGATCCTAGGCGTATAAAGCGAGGAGAATTTGGTGCAAATACAAGTAGATTTTGATGTCTTGGGCCCTGTAATAGTCGATTAAGCGACAACAGGTGTTATATGTGCTATGATAATTGTTTTCAAACAATTAAGTTGCCTAAAATTTAGGCCCTAAATTAATTGTTTGGTATTTTTAGGATAAGGATTGCAGCCAAAAATTGCATTGGTTTGAATTACGTTTAAAAACCTAGAAAAGTAAACGTAGTTTATGTGCGTGAATGTCACGTACTTCATTAGCAAAGCAAAACGTAAAAAGTCATAATGCCTAATGTCTCTAAAAATATAGCAGCACCTAGGGTCTAAAGCAGTGGTTCCCATCCGCCGGTGCCGGACCGCGTGAATATTTTACCGGTCCGCCAATTATTTTAATTTATGCCATGCTACTTTTTAAAATGGAATATGCCTAAGTATAGGCCTACTGAAAAAATGGAGATACCTGCGAAACTCATTTTACGCTTGACTGTAAAACTGGGGTAGCTCTCCACCGTTTATAACGTCAAAATTGTTTAATAAAGTTTTTAGATGGTATACATTAGGGGTGTCAAACACTCGGCCCACGAAGCCCTCCAATGCAGCCCACGAAAAACAACAACAATTGTTTTGTCAGTTTTTTATCTGTTTATAATATTTTTTTTCTTACTTTTCAAAGTAAAAGCTATTATTTAAACACACTTTTACAGAAATTTAATTTATCAATAAAAACTCATGTGCTATGAATAGGCACGATAGTAATTAAATCGTTCCTCAAAGCGTTAAGTATCAGTCAAGGGTGCACAACTTGCGGCCGTGAACATGTCTATTAAGATATAACTACTGGCGGCCGTGCCGTAAATTTAACTCTCATGCCAATTAATTGTACTTTGTAACAGCCCGAAAAAGATTTTGTGGGGCTAGAAAGACTATTGACCTAATATGCATGAGATTTTAGACTTTTGGTACGCCTATTGTGTGCCAACAATAAAAAAACAGGCGCTACAAGCGTCACAATATATGTGATGACGTCATGAACAGTTAACACTGAGATTGCCATGCACGTCCTGCTCGATATATGCATCTAGTTAGGATTAGTATGGGCTATTCAGGCGCATTTAGATGATATATATATATGCGTCAAACCTATTTCTTCACATCAGTAATAACAAAAAACAAGCAAACACTTAGTGGCCGTTGGTGAACTAAGTATCTGCGATGTGGCCGTCATAGCGAAAACGCTGTGCACCCCTGGTCTAAAGGTATGGAAGCGAAAGTCTAACATGAATTATACAATTACTAAACACTAATTTAAAACAGCTGCAAAAATAACTAGCTAACTACATTAGGCGATTTTATGATTAGGGCGCACAAACAAGCTTGCTGGCCCATACACTGAAATTAATACCACGTGATATGATTGTTCACACTGGTCAAAATCGACTTAATCATTTTTTTTTTCTTTAAAAAGAATATCTTTAAAACATGTTGTTGCAATTAAATGCGATTCTGTTGTATTATACGTCACTGGTCGGCGGGCAGCAGCACTGCAGTTACGTCACTGTTCCAGTGTGTGGTGATGACGTCACTGTGACGCCTGGGAGTTTGGTAAATGGAAAGGGCCAAAAATGAGTCGTTGGGCCGCCAGGCAAAATGGGCCCGCGGGGATTTCCTGGTGGTAAGGGCGATAGAGGGGCTGTAAGGCAGAAAGGTGAAGCGGCGGATCTGGAAGTATTCAAACAGAAAATAAGAGAAAGACTTGGTAAATGTACTTTCCACAAAGTTGGAGGTTTAAGATTAAGCTGTTAGCAAACTCGGTTAAAAAGTTTGCCATATGTTAGTTTTTAATTAATCGATTGTGGTTTGTCTTACCCAGTGTGTCTCAACCCTTTTATCGTGGATAAAATAACGTTTTGCAAAAACCTTGTGGCCCACTGTTCAAGCTTACACGCTTTGATTTGGTACGATTTATTTCCATCAACTATTCGCTGAAAAACTTGTTTAAACAGTCAACCACTTTCTTTATTCTGGTATTTGACTGGGCTATTTTAACCAGAGTAATAAGCAGGCACAAGGAACCTATAGATTTATCAACGTGGAAATACGACACGAATATGAGCATAAGTATAAGTCAGGCCAGAATCAAGCCCGTTTTCGAGATCGCTCCAATAAGCTAAATCTTTTCCGCCACAAGCTAACAGTTTGAACAATTGTTTTGTGGTCGTATTTCAATTTAATTGTATTGTTACTTTCCAGTGATCGAGAGCACACTATTTAACAATCGCTCTGGGTCTTCAGTGAACGGACACCACGGTCTGATTAGTAACGACGAAGGAGCAGTCTTCGAAGGCGGTTGGACAGTAAGCGAAGAGTTGACCATTAACAAATAAACGTTATGGTAATAATCTTATTTATCCTACAGGTTTTTCAAAAACGATTTCATGGAAGTGCGAATTTTAGCAGAAACTGGCAGGAACATAAATATGGATTCGGAGACATAGGCGGTGAATTTTGGCTTGGTAAACAAATAATGTATATAGCTTGTAGGGGCGTAAAGTTAACTAAAGTAATCAACCCAAATTTTAAACAATTTAGGTTTGGACAATATACATAGAATGGCGAGCGGACGGAATTGCAGCGTGAGAATTGATTTAAGAGGATTTGATGACTCCACAGCTTGTACGTACAATACACGTAAGTATACAGTGATGATGTACGGTTGTACTGCGAGCTAAATAACACGGAATCCGCAGGCCAAATGTAGGTTAACAAACGACATATACTAAGTGTAGTGAAGTACTAAAACTAACAGATTCATCAACCTAATCCATTCAGTGCGCACGGGAGAAACATTTCCTATTTTTTCAACCGTATCTTCTCAACCGTAAGTATTTAGGTCTCCAACTATTTAGAAACTTTGTTTCTGAGAAAAAATGTAAACGAAGTCAGTGTGAAGTTAAAAACAGTACAGTATGTAATGAGGTGGTCGCCTACTCGGATTAAGAAAAATTGTTGAAAAACAAATGTTAACACTAAGTCGTGTGTTGTGGTTAGTTTCTGCCTGCCCAAAACATGTTGTTACAAACCGCCACGTTATAATTTCCGCCTTTACGTGCCGAGTATGTCACACCGCTTCAGGCAGTCATCATTGTTCTAATAGCAAACGGAAACGAGCCAGATAACGCCTTAAATCCAAATTATTGTTACAAGAGCTTTAAACGTAGCCTATCCCATTCTCGACAAAAGAATTTAGGACATCCCATTAGGGCACTGGTCAAGTGAAACAGTCCGCTTTGTTGGTTTTTCAATCAAGTGTTTATATAAGCTCGCTTGTACGTAGTCGATTTTAGTGTGTAGCTTATGACATTCTAGTGTGTAGCTTATGACATTTAAAATTGAGAATAAATAACTACATAAATCACGGGTTTAAAGATTCTGACAAGAAACAGACAAGCCAATTGCAACAAAGCATAACATCCTAGAATCTAGGATAGGACCTAGATAACATATGTCATTCTCAAATAAAACAAGTAAAGAAACATAAAGGTTTATTGACGATCAGAGCACAAGTGCGATGCTGTTAACCAAATTCCGGAAGTCAGTTCCACTTTTAGCGTATGAGTTTGTGCCAAATTTATCATGTGATATTTTAATTTAAGCATCTTTCGATAACCATTATGCTTCTATCCTAATTAATGAAAAACGATTTGACAACAGTATAAAAAAATTGTTGTTCAGTTCGTTCGCAATCTCGCAATCAACGACTGATCAGACAACTATCGTTTACATGTTTCTGGCTTCAGTGGAACGGCAGGTGATAGTTTGACATATCACAACGCGATGCAATTCTCCACTCAAGAGCGGGATAATGATGCGTAAGTGTTGCAAATTGTATGGTTGCTAACTGTTCGTTTGACAAGTTTTTGACTTCTGCCTTTAGAAAACATATTTTTTTCTTTTTTCTCAAAAATCTCTTTTGCTGCGCCATACTAGCCTAGTTATAAAAAAAGTAGAACAAAGATAAATTCATGACAAACAACATGATATAACTTCCGGATGTAAAGAAATCACAATTGGTGTTCTAACAGTGGTGCAGTAAGTCAGTGCAACTTTTTCTTGCAGCAATTCGTTCTTGTTTAGACTTGTTTCAAGAAATTCCAAACGTATTGCGAATAATGCCACGGGACAATGCATACTTGGACGCAAGTGTAACAAACCACACTTACAAATCAGCTTATCATCGCAAGAATGTGGTCTAGCGTTAACAATGATATCGTGCAGCGAATCTCATTTTCACACCGGACGGATGTATACATCACGTTTTAACTACGCATTTCCGTTATCTTGCAGTTGTATAAAGTGGTACATCTTACGAAAATGCCCAGAGTTTAGAAACCACGTTGAGTCACATAATTTAAATAGCGTTTATGAGGTTTCGATATTCGCGCTTTACTTGCCCGAACGTCTACTGGCAAATAATTAATTTGGGCGCGAAGCAGATTCAACCTAAAAGCTTGTAACAAGTCAGTTTACAATGTATTTTCTAGATCAACTAATAGTAACAGAATGTAGTTTCTATACGACTGCACCATAAAGTATTTATCCAACAGCAGCAGCACTTACTTTGCTATTTGCATGGTTCCTAAATTTGAAAGTCGTTTTGTTAAAAGGTAAACGGACAAGCAGTATAAACGAGCGTAGCCTGAAATTTTATCTCCAATTAATTCCATGAGGTCTACATAAGATGCGTACAACTAACAATCGCAGAATTAGAGTTACTTTCAAAAATGTGCCCTTATTAAACTATTGTACCAAACAATATTACGGGAAAATCTTTTGTTACTCCAGAGCAGGGTGGCAAGGTTTTAAGTGCCCCGCGTGGTATTTTTTGAAATGACTTATATAGGCAACTTAATCGCCACCGTAATTTATGGCGAACTTTCATTGGGAAAAATTGGCATTTATTGTTTACTTTATTTCTTTGTTACTAGAGTACAACTGTTCAAGTTACTTTTATTGCGTCACAATGCGCATTGTTACGCACTACAATTTCTACATTGTTACGTCACAATCTGACTCGTGCTTGAGTATGAAGTAATGTTTCTTGGTTCATTGAGGTACATCTGGTATCAGAGACTCGCACAAAGCGCATTTAGCAATGAAATATCTTCAGCACTCTGCAGTGATATAGATTATGCCAAACAGAAAATAAAAAGCAAGTAACGCTAACAGAACTTGCCAAGAAAGGTTGACATGTGACTTTAAATCCCCTGTAAGATCAGTAATTTCTGACAGCCAAATAGAAAAATCGCTTCGCATTGCTCCATCGTCCATCTCACCGAATATTGCCAAACTTCACATTGAAATGTCGACGTGTGGGAAAAACTTTGTTGACTTAACTACTACTTGGTGTGTTTATTGTTCCTTTAACTGCACACGAGGATAATACACATTTCTAAGATGAGATTTCGGTGTGGGGATTTTAATTAGAAATTATAAGACAGCCCCCCCCCCCCCCCCCCCCCCCCCCCCCCCCCCCCCCCCCCCCCCCCCCCCCCCCCCCCCCTTGGCCAAACAAGTTGGACACCCCTGCTCTAGAGATATGCACATCTAGTTATAGATTACACGTAGAAGGCAATGAATTTACTGAATGCTAGTGCATTGGTGCTGATATTCGTATCTGACTTCATTGGGACTTTATTGGGACTGTCAGGTAACGTAATGATATTAACCAATTGATGACTTAGATATTTGCATTGTTTTTAATTAATGGTAAAAAAGCGGGAACGGTTCGTCGTTCCGATAAATAATTGCCGCTTGTTTGACCACATATATAAGCTTTTTCATAAATTTTTGATAATATTCCTTGATTATAATTCCTTGGACGAGGCTTCGCGTCTAACATGACCTTCACAAAAATGCATAACGAGTTTTAACCAGAAGTATTGCTTTAGTGACATGCAAGACACAGTTTTCTCAATTAAATCACTCGATCACCAGCATACTTTGCCCCGCGAACTGCTGGGAAGAAAATCCGTCGTTGTGTGGAAATGGGGTCTACACAAGCGGCCCGATATGCCTTGCAGCAATGCACGACCAACAGATTGACAGTGAGTGAGACCATATCTTTCATTTTTGGGGGTTTTTAAAGAAACGCAACGCAAAAAACTGCTTTAGATTCCGGTGGACCAGTACAGGTTTTTCGCAATCCGGGCCATGGAGCTCAGTTGTACGGAAAAGATAGAAATGGCGTTCGAACTCAGACCTGCTCTGCCAGCAAATATCCCCCCCCCCCCTTTTCAAGTAAGAATACTTTCAACTGACATGCTGTTATTATTATCTTAAAAATTAATAATATGTGCTAGTGACTTGCAAAACAACTGGCGACTGCGAATTACCAATCACTCATGCCTACTGCCCTGCAAAATGCACCGGCGCCTCCTACACGTACACAAGTGGAAAATATTTCACCAATAGCTCTGTCTGCGCTGCTGCAAAAAGGCGAGGAACTATTTCAGGTCAGTAAAACGACAGGCTTAATTTTCGAATCTTTACAAAGGTGTAGGTGTTTTGACGAATGCCTGTAAACTAGATTGCTCATGGCCGGTATGTTTGTCGGTTCGGCTATTTGATACAATAACTATGTGGATATATAATTCACTTGCGAAAAGCATTTTTAGGGATATCAAGTTGCATTTAAAAAGAATTTGTTGTCACAGACGCTGGTGGCAAGGTTGTAATCTATGCGATGAAGGCAAATGCGTACAATGGCACAAAAACGACCAACACCGACTGGTTTTCTTTCGAAGGTAAAACATTTTTGTACGTTTGTGAAAAGCCCCCCCCCCCCCCCCCCCCCCCCCCCCCCCCCCCCCCCCCCCCCCCCCCCCCCCCCCCCCCCCCCCCCCCCCCCCCCCCCCCCCATATTGTAAAATTCGTTCTACTGTTGACGTATGCTTTACCCATTATTTGGCTTGCATTTTACTATCAAGACTACTCAAATGGTTTACTATTGGATTAAATCATGGGTAACCTTACTTATAATGACCATATTAATTTACCCTGATAAATATTTTCTCGCGAGCCGAACTTTTCTTAGTTGCATGTATTAATCATGCTCATAACTCTCCTAAACCGTTTACAGTTACACTCACAACCGATTTATCACAGATGAATATTCTGTTTACAAACAAAAATGATTGTAATTGCTCACTAACACTATAGTCCATGAACTATCACTCTATCTTAAAATAATCAAATCTCTTCGTTAGTCACAGTTTCAATTTAAAGGACCTATTTGACCCGTGGGCCTTAGGTTGGACATCTGTGTTATATTGTTATAGATTTTGATGTGTGCTCCTACGTGAACCCGTGTGCAAATAACGGTACATGCGTCGACTTGCTCGCTGATTATGGCTGCTTGTGTCCGGCAAAATACACTGGCAGGAATTGTGAAACCAGTAAGTCGATTTCATTTGAACGAATGGAAAATGTCATGATAGTTTTACTGCTGAAAATGCGATGTTGCAATGATTTGAATACCAGCGGTTAGTTTTAAAACACAATTATGATAGAAGACGTTGACTGGTATTATTATGTTTTTAGCTGTGTCCCATTAGCAATCTGCTTACGTCCCACAGGTTAAAAATTCAATGCATGAAAAATAAAAACTTATATAAGGCGTCTTATGTCGAATATGACCCCCCCTCCAGGCTTTTGTAACAGCACATTCGCATCGGTTTTTGGTTACAAAAATGTGAAAGTAAAATCTTAAACGACACACAATCTAACAGTTAAAGCAAGTATTTTTTTAGTTTTTGTCTTTATGTATTTGCCTTTTTCAGTAATCGAAAGCGTATTGCAGAGCAGTTGCTTGGATTCACCAGTGAATGGATACCAGCGGCTCCCTTGTAGCAACCAGGAAGCGTTCTGTGAGGCCGGTTGGACGGTAAGCCAAGAGTTGACAATAAACTTATAAACACTTCTACAAATAGTCTTATTTTTCTACAGGTTTTTCAAAGACGATTTGACGGGAGTGTGAATTTTAGCAGAAACTGGCAGGAATATAAAGATGGATTTGGAGACATGAGGGGCGAATTTTGGCAAGGTAAACGGATGCCTAAGTATATCTTGTAGGTAAACTTTTAAATTTAAGTTAAAAAACTCAGGTTTGGACAAACTACATAGTTTGACAAGTGGCGGATCGTGTCGTTTGCATGTGAAACTTGTTGCTTTTGACGGCTCCCAAGTTTTTGCGCAGTATAGGTAAGTTTTCTGCCAAAAAATCCTATCGAATTTCGAAACCTCACACACAGATGTGCTGATCAGTTTAATGAGAATATAACCGTCCAAATAAAAGTAAAAACCAACATGCCTTTTTTCAAACGTTTCGGCAACTACACGTGCCATTTGTGACATAAGGCTCGTAATTAATGATTTCTACGCGAAGGTGGCATTTGCCGAAAACGATTGAATAATTAAGCATGTCGTTTTTCACGTTTATTCGGGTTGTTATGTTTCTCATTAGTCATACTAAATAGTTCAAAAAGCAACATCTCTTCTGCTTCCACGCAGTACCGAAAAGTTGTTTGTGCTGAAAACATAACCCCCCCCCCAGTTTTCTGCAATAAATCCTATCTAGTAATGGAACCTTATACACAGATGTGCTTATCAGTTTAATGAGAAAATAACAGTCCAAATAGAAGTAAAAAACAACATGCCTTATTTTCAAACATTTCGGCAACTGCGCTAAAACATAACTCAATTAAAAAACGGCAAACACTTTTATATGATTGTCAACAAATCGGCCACGTCACATAACAAACGTTTAAATTTTCTTGTCCTGTAACGTTTCCGATACCTATCGGGAATTTTTCGCCAAGAAAAATAGAACAGCTTCCTTATACTAGAGTTTAAAACTAGAATTGTTTGCAGTTCATTTTCAGTCGGCAACGAATCAGACAATTATCGTTTACATGCTTCTGGATACAATGGAACGGCGGGTGACAGTCTAACGTATCACAACGGAATGCAATTTACCACTAAAGATCGGGATAATGATGTGTAAATGAAATTTTTTTTGTAATATTGGTCAATTGCTTAAAAAATGTTTTACTGAGCTATTTCCTTCCATACCAATTTGTTTGACGTCGTAAATGTGTAAAATAATACTGACAAACATAATTGTGGCGTTACTTTCTAAGAGCTCTCGACATTTGCTTTTTTTCTTCTTAACAGTAAGTTGGCTGATAGATATATTTTATGGTGTTGTTACAGTTTGTCAAGGTTACTATCTAGTAAAAGTAATTTAAAACCCAGTGTATAAAGCCTCAGGCCCAACTGAATCAACCGTTGTACACAATAGTTTAACGGAATATATACTTCGCAAAAATTTTTGGCATCTTTAAATCCTGTAAGCGAATACAACGAACTGAAGATGCCAAACCTTTGGTTTTGAATTATATTGATGTAGAGGACAGTAATAACCGGAAAACTGCTGCTGTAGGTGGATTTCAGTTCAAACTAGACTTTATTTTTATGTAGCCTAGTAAACGTTTATGTTGCCATCCAGGTTTTCGGCCAACTGCGCGGTTTACCATGGTGTCTCCGGGGGCTGGTGGTTTAAAGCTTGTATTAACTCTGCACTAAACGCAAAATGGGGAAGATCAAACTCAGTGCTGCGTAACATGATCTGGTATTCCTGGAGGAGACATGAAGCAGTTAAAGAATCAACTATGAAGATCAGATGTGATTGAAAGCAACTGCTTGTTTGTTAATTTTCCTAAATCGTATGTGACATGCTAATGAATTAAGTTCACTCATAAAAGGGCTAAGTTCCTTGGAAATATGCCAAAATAGAAACATTGTACCGATTTTTTTTTCTCAACGGTTTTTATTCTTATGAGCATAATAATGCTAAATATTTTTTTTTTATAATAAAGTATCGTGTGCGAAAAATGTCTGCTTGGTATCTGTTGGTAAAAGTATAGCGTTCTTATTGTTCGGTGGAGTAAAATATGTTAGAACTAAAAACTAGAGCTTTTTTCGAATTAGGATTGGAACTACAGGCATTTTGCGCTAATTTGCTAAAATATACCACTAGACTGTTACTGCTATGCTAGACTCTCCCTTTGTATAACTTCACCGTCCGCAGTTTTTGTAAATCTTTAACATCGTTTTTATGTGGAGCTTTTGTGATTGTTTGCGCTTTGATTGTATTTACCGATCGAAATAAACCTATTTACCCTGTTCCCGAAAATTAACTGTTTTAAAACTAAATTGCTTTAAAACAGCAGTTCTTAAACTTGCAGACTTTTCTCAAGTTTTATGCTGAAAGAATTTCCTTTAACTAAGGGACTGTATGTAGTCTGGCCTTTTCCCCCCCCCCCCCCCCCCCCCCCCCCCCCCCCCCCCCCCCCCCGGCAAATAAAATATGTTCTCTTTGGTTGGGTAAAAAAAATTAAAAAAAAAAATTATGAAGCTATTTACGCCTTTCTAATTGTTTCGTACGACATTGTCGCTGTGTTTTTATTCAGGTAGCAAAATAAACTTATACGCGGTTTTGTGCCGATACTTCAATCGTCGCTTTACATCAGTGTGCCCTACCATATTTTCTACCAACTTTTTATTTATGACCAAAAAATACACACGTCATTTAATCTTTAAGGTTTGATTGTATAATTTAGCTTTTTAATGTTTTATTCTTATTGACACGAAAGATGTTGCACACATTATCCGAAAACGTCCAACAACAATAAGAAGAAACATGTTTAAAATTAGTAAACAAAACTTATTTAGATGTAATTACTAATTAGCGATTTTGGGAATAATTATTTTGATCTATAAATGTCCTAAGGAAAAAATATATAAAATAAAACCTAAATGAATCGAAATGTACTGAAAAGCGAGCGTCGATAAAACATGGAAATAACAGTCTGCCTTCTTTTAAAAAACCGCTCCCCGAATATTATTTACAGTACGATGACCTATTTATTACATTTTGTAATTTTTGTAACTTAATTGTTTTTGAATTTTCTACAACACTCTATGAAGGATTTTTTTGCACAAAGTTTGATACTTAAAATTCAAGCAAATCGACAATTTTAATGCAGCATGATACGTATTTATTAATTTCCATTATCATTTACTTTCCGAAAATGTGATGGTGCGTCCTGGAAGAAAAAACAATTGTTTAGGTTTAAGATTTGCAGTTTTACTTACTGTTACTGCAAACCGGAAAAATAGGCCATTTCAAAAAGATTTGCATGTTTTTGTTATTCAATTTAAAAGAAATTGTAAACATTCATGTGCATCCATTTATTTTTTTAACTGTTTTCAAAGGAGCCAGTTTTGCGATTCATATATCTTGTTCAATGAAACAGGTAATACATGGGATTATTATGTGGAACTTTGATATTTGCACATTTTGACTTGTTGATAACTGGAACCAATGTATCACTGGTATGCCGTTGTGGCCGATTCAGCCATATGAGGGGTCTATAAAATTTAGACTTTTTGTAGAGATTTGCTCAGAACATCTTAATGCTTTTAGGACACACCAACAGCAGTTCAAATTTTGGTCCCTTTTTGTGCCCGTTTAACACTGAAGCTATTTACACCTAACTAGCTTAGAGCAAGTCAATAAATTTAGGCTGGGTTTATGCTTGACTGGAAGTGTGTGTTTAAAGAGCATAGTTTCTTGTAAATTTTACTTATAGCATTACACTTACTCAAGTTGTCTATGTTTTAATAGGGAGGATTTTTACAAGGTTTAGTAAATAATCTCAAGCTTGAGGTTTGTAAACAACGTCAAGCTTTGTAATTTAAATTCTAATTACTTATGTATATAACTTACGTGTCACTACACTATCGACAGCAGTAGCCTCTTCTGCCCATTGAGCGTCCGGTGGTGGATTACGGTAAACGTACACGGTATTTGCTTTCTTGGGTTCTTTTCTGTAAATCATTGAATGTTGAACTTTCAGGGCTCCAATCATTGTTCGCGTATACGTAAAATAGTTTTAATGCTTATTTATACCCCTCTTTATATTAACTTGACTCGCTTATTAGTGTATATTTTTAACTTTTGTGTTTAATTTAAGTGTGGTCCCGGAGAAAAACGAGTTCAAAACCCGGACTCGAATCCGAAAAATCGAATCAAAACCCGGACTCGAACCCGAAAAAACGAGTTCAAAACGCGGACTCGAATCCGAAAAATCGAATCAAAACCCGGACTCAAACCCGAAAGTACGAGTTCAAAACCCGGGCTGAAACCATTAAAAAAACAAAATAAATCAGGACCGAAAGTTGTGGTACAACTGGTGCCGAGTATAAAAAGGGGTACAAGTGGTACCGCGTGTGAAATGTGGTACAAGTGGTACCGAGTGTAAAACCCGAACCCGACCTGAGCCCGAAAAAACTAAACCCATATCTCACGTCAATCTTCTTTTGTACAGACGACGCCACAAAAACCTTGCCGGCATGTAGATAAGATCCAGGACACAGAGCAAAAGACAGACAAAGCTGAGGTTATTCATGTAACGCAGAAAGATGGTTTTCTCCTGAAAATTGAAGGACTTAAATTAAACCAGAACATCTTTGAACAGTGGCTTTTCGAAATTTTCAAGCTTGTGAGATATGACACATTACATATTTTTTTTCGCCATGCACTTTGAGGCAAAAAAAGTGTGAAGTAAACAGTTTTGCAACTTTAGTTTGCTAGATGAGACAACTATTGGTCACTTACAAAATTCAACATTGTTATGCATAATTTTATCTTTTAATAAAGCTCTAAAGCACAATGTGACATTGTAAATTAGAATTTTGCCCGGTACACTTGGAAATATTTCAATTTTAAAATACTAGTTATAAAGCCAAAGCAATATAAAGTAAGCGTATAATCTCCCCCCCCCCCTTACATAAGGTCTAGAAGGAAAACACGGGACCGCCGCAATTTTAGAACCAATGACCACGGCAGTAGCACAAGCAGTTCGAAAATCCGCTTTATCGTCTCTGCAGACATAGGTCGTTGGCACAGTGGTCATTAGAAGTTGATCTACTAGGCCGGCGTCGCATTTTGGGTCAGTTTGGTGACCTGGAAGGGCGTTTGGGAACTCGCAACGAACGTCCTGTGAATAGATTAATGTTATTGTTTTTTTTTAGGTCGGTTGAGAGTCATTTCGTGTTTTCAATCGCCAAAGAAAGAACGAATAATAAGCAACAGAATAAAATGTTAAAAGGATGCGGATTGCGTAAAAAAAGTTTAAGTTTTCTTTTGTATTGATTTCTTGTAAAATGAGCGTTATCAGC
>QLIY01002450.1:0-19142 GCA_003260075.1 Phallusia mammillata | reverse complement strand
GTGTTTTCATGTTTTCCACGTTTACCCTTTTTCATTGGCAATATACCCTTTTTAATTGGCAATATTGTATATTGCTGTGAAAAACCCAAAGAAGTAAAAACAACATTTAAAGGCTAAGCAAAAATAAAACATTACAAAGACAAAACATTAAAGAAGTTTCTCCCAGGATTTATGCTAGATTAATTATATTGCTGATACCAAAAAATACAAACCTATAAGGAACTCTATTTACTGTTGAAAGAGAGTTGCAGAGAAGAAATTACTCCTGCTTAGTGAAACTAAAACTATTCGAAATCATTATATGGCAAGGGATTACACTTTATAGCGGGGATGCGGTCCGCGATGTTATTTTTCTAGTTCACCGACGGAACTTGAACTTGTTTCATAAAACTCTATAACCTAAGTTTTATTTATGTCTAAATGTTCATCAAGTGGTACAAAGGCTATTCAATGAACTACTAATCAGAAAAACGAATAATTTCTCTTCTAATTACAATTTTTAATGCAAAAAAATATTTTTTTAGCTTATGTCTACAGCTTATCATTTATTGCCTTTAATCTCAGTTGGTAAACTTGGCTGATAGCGAAATATTAAAACGCCAATAAGCACGTGATCTCCACTATCCAGTCATGCATGACCTTACCAGTCCCTGTCAGTTGTATGTCACAGAGTTTGGTTGAATGTGAATGGGTTGCCATGTAAGCTGATTCAAAATCTTGTAGGCACACATACTTGCATTCAAGTGAGTTTGTTCTTGCGAAATGGAGCCGAGTGCAGGTATGTACCCATGGATTAGTTTTGCATCACTTTTATTGTGGCGTCTTTTATATAAAAAAAAAACAGTTTTCGATTAACCCGGCTATAACCGAATTATGCCGTGACGATGTAGATTCTGGCTGTCATATATGTTTTCTTTTCTTTTCAACCTATGGCACTTTTAGGTTGCTTGGTTAAGCAAAACGTGAGGAAAGCGTTTATTTTACAACGCTATACTGCTAAACGTGTTATGTAAAGAACTAGTTAAAATTGGCCTATGTATGAGATTTAGGCGAAATTATTGATTCTGGGTGAACGGTATTTGCCCTGCAAAATTTGTCGAAAAAAAAACGACCATTGGCAATCTTTGTTAAGAAAGTTTGATATAAAACGAAACAAGTCTATTAAAAAGGTTTGACTTTAATTATCTGCGCCCCACATGTTCGAAGTTTATTTGTGCAGCAGTTTGTAAATGGCCGAGTTCTGGATTCCTGTCAATTTGGTCTGTATATAACTATGCTAAACGACAACTTGTTGATAAGTTAAAAGAGCTCTTGTGGCAATCGTATTTTTGTACCAGTACGTTTTGACGTCCCCCCCCCCCCAAAAATGTAAAATGTTCATTTGTAGGGTAAAACTTTCAAAATGATTCACAATGCTCACGAACTTATTTTTTTATAGATCCGATGTCAGTTGTTTTCTCGGCAATACGTTTATTCCACTGTGGAAACGCGTCATACATAAAACCAATTTATGCAGTAATAACCTTCTAACAGACATAAAAATGCAACTGAACAGCTTGTCAATGATGAGTTTCTTTCGCTTAGTAAAAGACAACATAGCAGCACTATTGCACTTAAACAAACACCAAGCCAGTAATAGCTGTTCAATATTAAAATTTTAAAAATTTATGTAGCGCGAAAAATGACGACAAAGTTGGTGGATAATGGCTTAACGCGCTGCAGCTACACTGTATTATAAGACGGGAGTTCACAAGAACGTGGGTTTGGCGCGCAGTGAGTGTAAGATAACTGGCGGGAAACGATGGTTGGACCAGTCGAGGGGGTCCTAGAAACTAACCACCCGTGTTAGGGAAAGAGGGTGTGGTTCGACAGGAAAAAACACAGAAATAAAATCTGCCGGTAAGTTTCAAGCACCGGAAAGTAAAACACATTACAAATCCATAGTCTTCACTGATAGTTAATTTGGACTTATATGCAGTTGATTGTATAGATCAGGGGTCACCAAATCCGGCCCGCAATGTCATTTCATCCGGCCCGCGACAAAAATTTTTAGTTTGTCAAATCGTATATACCAGGTGTGGCCAACACGTCGATCGCGATCGACTGGTCGATCGCCTGCTTTAGACTGGTAGATCGCCACTAAGTTCTCCACTACTAATCAACAGCTTATTAATTGAAAAACAAATTAAATAATATAAAACAGCATCCCCCCCCCCCCCCCCCCCCCCCCCCCCCCCCCCCCCCCCCCCCCCCCCCCCCCCCCCCCCCCCCCCCCCCCCCCCCCCCCCCCCCCCCCCCCCCCCCCGAGAAAAAAATTAGTCGATCTTAACGACTGGCAAGTTGGCCTCCCCTGGTATATACTTAGTACATTAAAAAATTAATCTACTCTATACGAGTTTTTTTTTAAGTTTTCGAGTTGCGATTCGTAGAATTGATATTACTTAGTTTCATAGGATTACAACACCCAGGATGGCCAGTTTGTTCCGTCACAGACAAGACTACAAGTGTTAATTGTGCGCAAACAATTTCCTTCTTTTGTTACTTGTGATGAAATATACAAGCATTGCTCGTAAGATAAGACTAACTATACAGTTTAGCAGTCGCATCACCAGATTTTAAATGGGATTGTAGAAAGACAGTATCTTGGCGCCCCCATAAAAATCCCCTCGCGGGCTAAGTTTGGAAAGACGGCGCTTGGGCAAGTAAACTATGCGGCCCGCGCGAATTATTATTAAACTTATCCGGCCCGCAGTGAAAAAAGTTTGGTGACCCCTGGTATAGATTAAAGCAGTGGTTCTCAACCTTTTTGCCTTTGCGGACCCCTTTTGGTACTGTCAAGCTAATCGCGGAACCCTTTGAAGGTTTTGGTACTTTTTGTCCTTTTTTATTAACGAGCAACCCAAAAAAGGTGCAGAATATACCAACCACGTTTGGTCCAGGACCAAAATTTTAATCACTTTGAGCGGGCTGCGACATCGGAACTCAATAAAAGAGCCATTACATTCCCCCCCCCCCACCCCCAAGGGGTCCATGAGATGGTTTTAGGGGGTCCGTGGAAGCAAACTTCCTTAGTACCGTTTATCCACAGTAGAATATTTTTAAGTTTCCGAACCGTTTATTTTTATTTTTTTTTTATTTTTTGTGCGATCCTGCATATACGTGCAAAATGCTCATCAAACTTTTGGATCAGGAACCTTTTGGGTGATTGTTATCGCTATTGTGACATCACAACACACATGAACAATACAACTTATAGTGCTTTGTTTCAAGTATTGTACACTCTTTATTGCATTGACTGCTACAGTAAAGCGCTTTATTGAGATTTAAAGACTATGAAGGTTGATTAAAATTCTGCCTCAAAAGCGAAAGTTTATTAACGTATAACGCAAGAAACGAAAAACATAACAAGACGAAGTTACTTAGGGGGTCCGCGGACTTATACAATTTGTAAAAGTGGTCTTTGACTACAAAAAACTGTTTGTTGTGGATAAATGGTAGAAATTGCAAAAGAGAGTAAAAAGCCTTGCTTGAGTATTTTGGACAGAAGAAATAAATTTCACTGGATCTGGCGGAAAAACTAGAATATTCGGTAAAAAATTAAAACTATGTTGCCTCAGTCGGTGGAAGTAACCGACTGGTGCAGATAATGAATAACGGAGGTTTGTTGCACGCAAATGTATGGCCCGCAGTCCTTTTTCAATGGCAACCAGAATATAGCTTTTCAATTCTGAACAGTAAAACAACGAAGCTAAAAGGGACTAAAAAATAACATACCTACCGTTCATGGTAAACTTGTTTTGCTACTACGCGAGATTGAAGCAATTGCTAAAAAACAGAGGTTAAACCTTACTCCTAATAAAACGCGTTAAACTTTTTCAAGATAAAAAAAGTCAAGGCTAATAAAATGGATTCGATAGGTTGAAAATCTGCGTTAGTAAATTGGCTGCAGGAAAACTACAAACTTAACATTTTAATATTTCCTTGAACGTAGCGGCCTGCATAATTATTGTGTTGTTACATAATCATCTCTTTTGTATTAGGCGTTGTGTTTTGTGATCCTCTGTTTTTCATTTACTAGGTTTGTTTTCGTAATTTTTTTTAGTCTTCTTCAACGTGTTTTTCTTAATTTCAAGTCGTGTTTTCATGTTTTCCACGTTTACCCTTTTTCACGTACTTTTGTTACTTTCACGTCTAACTGTTTAATCTCTGGTGTTACCAACAAGAGAAGGGCGATAATACTTATTATAATCACAATTATATTTGAGCATTGGGTTTCGATCACGTAATGCATATTTCCTTGTTTCTTAATTATTTTGTCGCGAGTCTCCTTTACCTATGTTTCAAACCTTCTTGTGGGTCACATGTTTTTGGGAGTTTTTTCCCGACTGTCGTATACTGTTACCTTGTTGTTAAGCAACTTGTCAATGTAGTACAGCAGTGCTCCAACGCGTCGTATAGTGGCTAGCCGTTAGTGCAGTGTTCGGATGCTATTGACACCCACCACACACCTCGCCGGGTTATAAGCCGCGCCGTAAGGAATAAATTACTTTTTCCTGGGTGAGGGACTGGGTGCATGGGGTGAGGTTTAAGGTGAGACGAGCCATTATAGGCGGTCAAATTCGATGTTTAGGCGTTCCATAATCTCTTCAATAAATTTGAATACACAATAATGTCGACTAAAGGTAGGTTTAAGCTCCCCGCCTCTCAACATTCAACACCGTTTAGAACAATTCGCACCAGGCGCTGAGAACTGTCTGCCATCAGTTTTTGCTAATACCCTGACCTAGATCATACGGAGTTTTATCTTCTCATTAGATTTTAGAGTTTTTCAAACACTGAAATATAAAACGCTTTCACTGGCCCCCCCCCCCTGTAAGGCGACCCCAGTTGGGGTCGCGACCCACAGGTTGGGAACCGCTGGTTGAGAACAATTTGCACCAGGCGCTGAGAACTGTCTGTCATCAGTTTTTGCTAATACGCTGACCTAGATCTTACGGAGTTTTATCTTCTTATTAGATTTTAGGGTTTTTCAAACACTGAAATATAAAACGCTTTTACTTGGAATCCATTTCAATCAACGCTCAGAACACCATGCCCTCGATGAGTAACTTTCGTAACGGTTTATCTTCTTAACTCACCTGAGTTCACGTGGCAACATACAAACAGACTGCCGTGTCTCCTTTAGTTTCTTTTTTTCTGTTGTGACTTTTTGACAGTTTTGTAGCCGAAAGCCAATGTGTTCAAGGTGTCAAAGTGTCCCTATGCCTTACTATCTCTATTGCGTAATTTTGCTTCGGTCAATCTCTTAGGCAAACACAGGTTTTGAGTCAAATTGGTCCTTTCAAACCTTGCTTTTAGAAAATTTCCCCCCCCCCCCAAAGTGTCCCTATGCCTTACTATCTCTATTGCGTAATTTTGCTTCGGTGAATCTCTTAGGCAAACACAGGTTTCTGAGTCAAATTGGTCCTTTCAAACCTTGCTTTTAGGAAATTTCTATGTCAAGGCATTTTAGTGGAACTTAATCAGAGCTCCGGCAGTCTACACAAAATGCCTGAACATGCTACTTTAACCTCTTTTTATTCCTGGCGCTATAGCTATACTATCCCGGGTATAGGAGCAAAAACATGACACCAAACAATATGTTACAATTTCGTCTTTGATGCGTACGCAACACTGAATTAAAATGATATCCTTAGCGCTGTTTTGCAATGCCAAAAAAACGATTAAGTGTTCCAATTTACCATTGAAATAGAACTGGCACAAAATTGCAGAAAAAAAAACAGTAAAGCATCTAATCCAGTCGTGTCACAAACTTGTACAATGTACAATAAAGAAAGTAAGAAACTATTCAATGTCAGTCGTAGTCAAACCAGTAGCGAATAAATTCATATGTGCAGTGTGGTGAACATTGCAACACGCGTAGTAAACAATCACAAAAGCACTGCAGATGCAGAGTTAATGACAAGAGCATTAACGTGGTATTTTGGCAACATTCGGCGATTTCAATTTTTTTCTTCCATAGCTTTATCACTTGTTGTTAAATGTTTCTTAGTCTTCTACAGGTATACAGTTACATCTACAGGCGTTTGGAACATGTATTTGTCTTTTTCGATTATGGAACGCAATACAATAAAAGTGTATAATGTTGGGAGTTGCAAAAATGCTTAGGTTTGTACATAACAAGTTCAATTAGGCTATACTATTCGCTCTTTTTTGCACAAAAACAAAAGAAAACTGCAGATCGTAAATTTCTGGTAAAAAACGACCCTTATTAATTATCTGCACCCATCGCTAACTGATGCGGCCGATTCAAACAACATGTCTTCCAACTTTTTTACTGAATTTGCCAGTTTTTCCACCAGATCTGGTGAAATTCCTTTCTTTTGTTTCAGACTAGTGACGCACAGCTCTTTACTTTCTTTTGCGCGTTCTACTAATTTTCCACAGCAAACAGCTCTTGCATGGTTGTAGCATACCCAAGGATACCTCCTAGTGCTTTCAGTTTTGCTCTTTATTTGCTCGGTTTCCAAAGCCGTTTCAAACAGCTGCAGTGCTTTTCTGTAATCTTTTCTGGCGGCCCAGTACTTTCCACAGCTAATTATGCAGTTAACAGATACACGCCATTCCAAATTTGTGATCGCTCTGTTGTACAAAACCTCGCTTTGACGATCAGCAACCTTAACACCGAAGTTTTCGATACTACCAAGCGAAATAAGCTTTGTATTAATGCGAACCACTGATCGCATTGTAGTGAGAATGTCAAACTCTTGCATGCCGATGTTTTTTAGAATTCCGTGCTCGTAGAACAACATATTACGGATCTTCTCGCTCATGAGGTTTTCTTCGACAAACTGCTTCGTATCTCGAAGAGAATTCTTTTTTTCTTCATGGGAAAAACTTTTGAGTCCTTTATGACGAATTCGCTCCAAAACACTGGCGGTAAGATACAGAAATATAGGTGCAATTCCGAAGCGTTTCTGAACTTCCTTTGAAACCCCCCCCCCAGCAATACCGTTTTTCAAAGCAATTTCAAAATACCGTTTTACTTCAACATTTGATTTTTTACAGTAGAAATCCATTTCGTCCTGTCCCCCCCCCCGCAATGGTTGAAATCAGGGTAAAACGCTTACAACGTTGCAAAGTAACTCTACCCCTGTAGTACAACATTAGCTTACTCATGGTATGTAGGATTGATACAATGCGTTCTGCCATGTGTGTCTCATAAAGTAGGTTTTTGTCCAAGAAAAGTGGAATCGACATTTTTCGAAATTCACTTATCTTCAATAGCGGAAGAGCAATACCGTTTTTCAAAGCAATTTCAAAATACCGTTTTACTTCAACGTTTGATTTTTTACAGTAGAAATCCATTTCGTCCTGCTTGGGTTGCAAAACAAGAGATATGTATTTATCAATGTTGAAGTTAGCAGCAAGGAGATTTCTTCCTGCGGTTGTGCACTTGTCAATGATCATTTTTGCCTGTTCTTCTATACTTTCTTCTGAGGTAGAAGTAATCAGTGAATCAACAGAAATGTCGGAACCGGTTAGTGAACCTAGTACTTTTAACAAAATAGTAAGAGATTTTTTAAGGTTTTTTTCAGCTTGTGAAACATCATCGTCAGCAGATTGATACCAGCTAAGCACGGAACCAATAACTTCGTACAAATGACTGCAACATAACTGCAGTAGAACATCGTTCTCCCTTTTGGTACAATACTTCAATACTGATTGCATGTGTGGTACCATCTCGTCCATGTAAGTGAAATGTTTCGGGTTTCGCAAATCTTTGTGAACAATACTTGCAACCGATTTGATTGTGGGATAAACAGATTCAGATAACCCATCAACTTCACCGAGGTAAAGCCGCACAGCTATAAAACCTACTTCATGAAATGTCACATACGTGTTCATGTAATCATGACCAGTAACTTTGCACATTTCATAATTGCTAAGGGTACTGATTAATTCGTCTGACTCTTTTCGGTTGAGATAATTGCTGTGGTAAATGTCGTGATTGTCAGTTTCTTTTCTTATGTGCTGCATAAGTCGCCCAATCAGTATTTGTGGTATGTTTCCATGATGAAGCAAACTAAGAGACAAGATTGCTTTCCAGATTCGTGACGCATCTTCGTCTTCGCCTTCCGGAACGAGCAACATTAAAATAGCTTTGTGCAAATGATTTACTTTTAGCTGCTTTGCTTCGTGTTTTATGATTTTGTGAACCAAATATTCGTTTTCTAGATTCTTTAAGTACATGGTAAATGATATTGCAGGTGACCTAGTCGATTTTACAGCCTGTAAACCCAATGGTGAACCACTTAATCTCTCAATTATTCGTATGGCAGCCCGTTTTTCCTGATCTCCACAAGAGTCTGTCACCCCAAGCAACAAAAAGCCTTCCTCAATGGTCAAACCCATAATCTCTTGCACGATAAAAGCACTGGACCTAGGCAAAACGCAGGTGCTTTTGGCTTGTGATGTGATATACACGTGAAATTTTCTCTGGCGAACTTTGATCCCTTCAACACATGAAATTAAATCTTTCAGAAGCTCATTGGATTCTTTAAAGTTGTTGTTTCTATTGGGATCCTCGACGATTATTAGAATCGGAAAATTGGATGAAGCAAGTAAATCCACATACTCTTTGCATCGATTGTTGCTCACCAAGTGTTCTATAGCGCTTTCAACAACTCCTTCATCAGCTAACAGCATCGAATGTTTTACCATACATTCCAGAAGCTTCTTTAACTGTGTTTTTATATCGTGCTTTATGTCACTACACTGAATATGCCACTTTGCAAAAACTGCACTTTCTGAGTTGTAAGGAAATTCCGATCCCAGTTTTTGGACAATTTCAGACTTTCCAGATCCAGGCAATCCTTGCAGATGAAGCACCGAAACGACTTTATCATGTTGATGTTGTTTTGCATCTCGATACGATTTGTTCTCGATAAATAGAGGTGTCACCTGACCAATGTTGTTGATAGAGGTTGGTTTAAGTCGGGTTCCTTTATGACACAAAAGAATGGTGTTATGAGCTGAACAAAATTAGTTTTTAACATGGTGCGGTTGCCTCTTTTTGGCCTTTATTGCTTCCTAAACCAAAGCTATTGTACGTCGTAAATTTTTGTAGACTTATATCTCCTGGTACGAGACTTTATTTGAGTTCGTAAAACTCTTTCCACACGAGATAAGTGAACATTAAATTTTAACAAACAGAACCTGTTGACTCTTCGTTGTACGTCACATCGCTGGCGACAATCGGTGAATTGATGAAAGTTGGATTGATGATGTTATAAACTGTAACAAACAAAAATAAATTTACTTTCCTGTAAGCCAACAGTCGCTAATTCATGCGGAAAATTAAGACACGTTTTTTTATTTCAAACCGTTATTAAACAAAAAATAAGTAAGTCCCAAACCGACTATATCAATTCGTAGTAGTTTCAAAACTGAGCCCCCCCCCCTATGCCACTTTGCAAAAACTGCACTTTCTGAGTTGTAAGGAAATTCCGCTCCCAGTTTTTGGACAATTTCAGACTTTCCAGATCCAGGCATTCCGTGCAGATGAAGCACCGAAACGACTTTATCATGTTGATGTTGTTTGGCATCTCGATACGATTTGTTCTCGATAAAGAGAGGTGTCACCTGACCAATGTTGTTGATAGAAGTTGGTTTAAGTCGAGTTCCTTTATGACACAAAAGAACGGTGTTATGTGATGAACAAAAATAGTTTTTACCATAGTGCGGTTGCCTCTTTTTGGCCTTTATTGCTTCCTAAACCAAACCTATTGTACGTCGTAAATTTGTGTAGACTTGACTTGACCAGTTACAAAATATGAGAGATGTGTGTATGGCTCCTGGTACGAGACTTTATTTGTGTTCGTAAAACTCTTTCCACACGAGATAAGTGAACATTAAATTTCAACAAACAGAACCTGTTGATTCTCCGTTGTACGTCACATCGCTGGCGCCAATTGGTGAATTGATGAAAGTTGGATTGATGATGTTATAAACTGTAACAAACAAAAATAAATTTACTTTCCTGTAAGCCAAGAGTCGCTAATTCATGCGGAAAATTAAGACACGTTTTTTATTTGAAACCGTTATTAAACAAAAATAAGGAAGTCCTAAACCGACTATATCAATTCGTAGTAGTTTCAAAACTGAAGTTCATAACAATAAAGACCTAATTTAAGTGTCTAACGAAGTATTCATGAGCAAATTAGTGTAAAACGTATATGTTGCACTACAACAAGAAGGTGGTGCATGTCACATTGCATGTTGTGTGCGTTTTTCGTGACGTTTTACGTTTTCTATAGGAACTTTATAGTTCGGAAGAAAGCATGGAGAAAATACTGAGGAGTACTGTGTGCAACAAGTCCTAAATGAAGTTCAGGCCAATCAGGTTTTAGAAAATACGCTATGTTTATCCCCTAGCCTGACGACTAAATACAGTTATTGCATCACAAACACTGGTGTGCTGGTACGTCACATGGTCCACATGATTTATTTTTCGATATTGTAAATTAGTAATTAGGCATTTTTTTGTCCTCAGTGTTTTACAAGTGACAACCAACTTGGTTAAAAGCAAAACATCTTGGCTCTAATTGTGTGTGAATGATATTCCATCGCTTGCCCCAAATTTGACGACAACTCTACCACCTAATCCGGCTAGTTGTAGCTTGGTAGTTAGTTTACCTGTACTTGTCTGTGGTAATGTGCTGGAGATTTCTGCTACCGGTGTCATGGGGCCATCGCCGCTACTTGCAGGCGTGTTGCGACCTAAACAAATGAACTGTTAGCTTGTCATAGTAAAGTCACATCGAACAAAGCAATATTATCGAATGTAAATAAACAATGTATAAATCTGAGTCATACGCAGTCACGGACTTGTATATTAATTTTTGCCCCCCCCCCCCCGTTCAGTTATAAAACGCAAACAGGTAAGAATCAACTCACAAAACTGCTATAGGCTGCTTAAATCAGTTAGTTTAGACTGAAACCCAAACCAGAAATAAAAGCGCATTTTATTAATTCTTTTTTGATGAAACCTAAATACAAAATAATAAAATCATTGTGAAAATGTTTATTTAAACCAAGCAACAAGATAGTGAACCTAATATTCGCATTGACGTTATGAGTAAGAGCGGACGTGACTTGACAGTTTTCCCATTACGTGATTTATATGCCTCAAGTGTTTGATTGCGTGAGACCGCAGATGTAAATCCCATATAATTACTAATTGATGTTTTGACACAGGATGTAAATGTTCTGTGCCTCCAGGCCAATCACAGATCCCACGTGCGTAGTTAATGACGTTGTTTTGATATGTGTTTATATACCGTGTCTTCGAAGTTCTCGTGGGGCAGAATTGACTGGGCTTGGCCCCAGCCCTTGACAAACTTCTTTTGTTCGATTTCGGTTGAACGTAGAATCACGCTACGTCAAGCCACGTTTAAATTACATTACTGTTGGTGCTGAATAAAATAAACTAACCAACAGCTGGACTATTACTGTTAGCACAATCTGGAAGCGCAGGTACGAAGAACACGCAATACACATACCTATTAACCTACAACCCCCCCCCCTCACATGGTCCACATGATTTATTTTTCGATATTGTAAATTAGTAATTAAGCATTTTTTATCCTCAGTATTTTACTAGTGACAACCAACTAGGTTAAAAGCAAAACATCTTGGCTCTAATTGTGTGTGAATGATATTCCATCGCTTGCCTCAAATTTAACGACTACTCTACCACCTAATCTGGCTAGTTGTAGCTTGTTAGTTAGTTTACCTGTATTTGTCTGTGGTAATGTGCTGGAGATTTCTGCTACCGGCGTTATGGGGCCATCGCCGCTACTTGCAGGCGTGTTGCGACCTAAACAAATGAACTGTTAGCTTATCATAGTAAAGTCACTTCGAACAAAGCAATATTATCGAATGTAAATGAACAATGTATCAATCTGAGTCATACGCAGTCAAGGACTTGTTTATTAATTTTTGCCGTTTATATCGTTAGGTTCAGTTATAAAACGCAAACAGGTAAGAATCAACTCACAAAACTGCTGCGCATATAAGCTGCTTAAATAAGTTAGTTTAGACTGAAACCCAAACCAGAAACAAAAGCGCATTTTATTAATTCTTTTTTGATGAAACCTAAATACAAAATAATAAAATTATTGTGAAAATGTTTATTTAAACCAAGCAACAAGATAGTGAATTTCGCAGACAATAAAGCTTGTAACGTAAATTACCTAATATTCGCATTGACGTCATGAGTAAGAGCGGACGTGACTTGACAGTTTTCCCATTACGTGATTTATATACCTCAAGTGTTTGATTGCGTGAGACCGCAGAAGTAAATCCCATATAATCGCTAATTGATGTTTTGACAAAGGATGTAAATGTTCTGTGACTCCAGGCCAATCACAGATCCCACGTGCGTAGTTAATGACGTTGTTTTGATATGTGTTTATATACCGTGTCTTCGAAGTTCTCGTGGGGCAGAATTGACTGGGCTTGGCCCCAGCCCTTGACAAACTTCTTTTGTTCGATTTCGGTTGAACGTGGAATCACGCTACGTCAAGCCACGTTTAAATTACATTACTGTTGGTGCTGAATAAAACAAACTAACCAACGGCTGGACTATTACTGTTAGCACAATCTGGAAGCGCAGGTACGAAGAAAACGCAATACACATACCTATTAACCTACAATTGGTGACCACGACTGTATAGCTTCCAGCAGCAAAATAACGACTAAGAAGAAGACGAAATACATCAAAGAAGAACAACTGTGACCGTGAGTGCCAAAACAATTGTACTTTTTAGTCGGAAGATCTTACATCATCTAAACGAGGATAATCTTTCTTAAACAATTCAACAAATAACCTTCTGATCAAGCGTCAAGCGACCATCAAGCAAGCGGTACAACTTAATCAAGCATCGCTTTGACTACTACAAGTTGACGAACGAACAACTAAACCTTGCCAAGTGCTAGAAGGTAACTCTCAATCAATCAATCAATCCATCTACAAGGACTGTCCGGAGAATTAAAGAGCACAAGCTTTCAATTTCTAGACAAATCATTAGAGCTCGAGCCATTGAGGAGGACACTATCTATTCGCGTACGTACGGAGATCGGATTCGGTACGGAGATCGCACTAAATTAGTGTACGGGAATCACATTATTCGAGACTGCCTACGGAGATCGGAAACACAAACTGTCTATTATAACTGGATTACGGAACGAATGGAACAAGCAAATACATCAAGCATCGTATGAATCACTACTTCAACGATGACGCTTCTTTGAATCTTACCAGTTAAATTTTACCTTTTTGTTTTTGTTATGTCATAAGTTCATCGCCTACCCCATTCTTAGGATATGTTATACTAACACCTTTGTTTGTCTCTTTATTTGTAATGTGCTAGTTTAAAAGCTACGTGTTGTGAAAACACACATCCAATTTGAACTATTAATTTGGAAACTAAGCTTTTTATTTTCGCTTTTGCTTGTCTCGATATCCATTAGCTTCGTGGAGACTCGACCTTTCGAGTTGGGACACTTTATTCTCTAGTATGCCACCGAGGAAAAGTTAGCTCTTGGTAGCGATTGTGCCTGATCAACACAAAATATTACTTTTCGTGGTTCTGAGAAATGCGTTAGCTTTTCGCGTGTACCTGCTTTACACAAGTTCTTATTGTCTGCAAGCAACATGCTCTATTTTTGACGGGATGAGGTTTTCCCCGCACGTATACACTTCCTTGTCCTCCTACTTATATGATGCGCTTGTATTCTCCCACGACAAGTCACAAGGTTGCTATACCTTTACTGGCTAGATGGCGTCCCAATTGAAAACATGATGTATTATACACTAGACCAGATATCTCACTAGGCCACTGCTGCCTCAGATTTTGCTTACTGAACCATATTGCGTGAATAACTTTGACCATCGTAGAGTAAAGGCGATATTTATTTAGTGATGTTTTGTTATTTGTAATATAATCTAAATTTTGCTCTAGCACAAACCAAACCGTTTTTGTACGTGTACTGCTGTTTATTTTATCGTGATTTATACAGCTACTTGTGGCACAATGAATAAGGACTTTTGAATTTCCCATACCACTGCTGAGTTCCGACTTTCTATCTTTCGTATGGCCGGCGAACCAGCGTTATGACAAAATTTCACTGTTAGTGGTAAATCAAATGTTTTTCTTTTGTATGTCATTATTGTTTTCACATGTTGTTCGCAATTCTTTCTTGTGAATGTTTCATGTAAAACACTTTTTGGAGGAAGACTAGTGTAACGTAAATGACCTAATATTCGCATTGACGTCATGAGTAAGAGCGGACGTGACTTGGCAGTTTTCCCATTACATGATTTATATACCTCAAGTGTTTTATTGCGTGAGACCGCAGATGTAAATCCCATATAATCGCTAATTGATGTTTTGACACAGGATGTAAATGTTCTGTGCCTCCAGGCCAATCACAGATCCCACGTGCGTAGTTAATGATGTTATTTGGATATGTATTTATATACCGTGTCTTCCAAGTTCTCGTGGGGCAGAATTGACTGGGCTTCGCCCCAGCCCAGACAAACTTCTTTTGTTCGATTGCGGTTGAACGTGGAATCACTCCCCCCCCCCGCGTAGTTAATGACGTTGTTTTGATATGTGTTTATATACCGTGTCTTCGAAGTTCTCGTGGGGCAGAATTGACTGGGCTTGGCCCCAGCCCTTGACAAACTTCTTTTGTTCGATTTCGGTTGAACGTGGAATCACGCTACGTCAAGCCACGTTTAAATTACATTACTGTTGGTGCTGAATAAAACAAACTAACCAGCGGCTGGACTGTTACTGTTAGCACAATCTGGAAGCGCAGGTACGAAGAACACCAATACACATACCTATTAACCTACAAGCTGAGAAAGTTACATACTTTGACAAAAATCATTCAAAAATTGGTTAACCAATAACACGAATCAAGCCACTTTGAAACAAATATCATCCTAAAAGTAGTATAAAATAAGTCACAATAAATCATTTAATCATACAAAATAAATCACGTTAAATACAAAATTAATCACACTACCTGGATTGTGCTCCATATTGCAGTAATAAACTGACTCAAATGTTTTCGTCGCTGGTTTGCTACAATTTGAAGCAGCTTCGAGGGCAACCCAACTTCTTACAAAAAATCGTGATGCTCAACTTGCAAAGTAGTTTGGATTGTCGATGTCATACTTGACTGACTCCTTTGCTTTCTTGTGACATTTCGTCCTGGTAAATTCGTTTTTTTACCTGTTATAGATGAGAGTATCACCACAGTGCAGTTTTATATTTTCTTTACCTTAGTTGGAATCCATTGGAAAAAACTCGTACATACTAATTGTTTTAAACAAATCTTTTGATCAACGGTATAGTAAAATTAACACTTTGTAACTTGGTTTAACTATACTTTTGTCCCACTTTTCACAAATGCGCAGTGAATACTAAGATTCAATAGTATTCAACCTTTTATCAAAAAAAACGATATAAAAACGCAGTTAAAGAAGTTTCTTAAATGCGTGGTAAAACATTCGATACCGTTGAAGGACAAAGGAGTTATTTAAAGCGCCACAGAACACTAGGTGAGCAATAATCGATGCAAAGAGTATGTGGATTTACTTTCTTCGACCAACTTTCCGATTCTGATAATCGTCGAGGATCCCAATGAAAATCACAACTTTGGAGAATCCAATGAGCTTCTGGAAGATTTTATTTCAAGTGTTGAAAGCATCAAAGGCCGCCAGGACGAATTTCACGTGTATATTACATCACAAACAAAAAGCACCTGCATTTTGCCCAGGTCCAGTGCTTTCATCATGCAAGAGATTATGGGTTTGACCATTGAGGAAGGCCTTCTGTTGCTTGGGGTGACAGACGTTTGTGAAGAACATGAAAAAGCTGCTGCCGTACGAATAATTGAGAGATTAAGTGGTTCACCATTGGGTTTACAAGCAGTAAAAGCGGCTAGATCACCTGCAATATCCTTTACAATGTACTTGAAAAATCTAGAAGATAAATATTTCGTCCATAACATCATAAAACACGAAGAAAAGCAGCTAAAAGTAAATCATTTGCACAAAGCTATTATAATGTTGCTTGTTCCGGGAAGCGATGACGAAGATGCGTTACGAATCTGGAAAGCAATTCTGTCTCTTAGTTTGCTTCATCATGGAAACATACCACAAATACTGATTGGGCGAATGATGCAGCACATAAGAAAAGAAACTGACAATCACGACATTTCCCACAGCAACTATCTTAATAGGACAGAGTCCGACGAATTAATCTGTACACTTAGCAATTATGGAATGTGCAAAGTTACAGGCAATGATTACATGAGCACTTATGTTACATTTCATGAGGTAGTTTTTATCGCTGTGCGTCTTTACCTCGATGAAGTTGATGGGCTATCCAAAGCTGTTTATTCAACAATTAAATCAGTTACAGGCATTGTTCACAAGGATTTGCGAATTTCGAAAAGCTTCACTTTCATGGACGAGATGGTACCACACATGCGATCAGTATTGAAGTATTGTGGCAAAGGGGAAAACGATGTTCTACAGCAGTTATGTTGCAGCCATTTGTACGAAGTTATCGGCTCAGTACTTAGCTGGTATCAATCTGCTGACGAAGATGTTTCAGAAGCTGAAGTAAACCTCAAAAAAGCTCTTACCATTCTGTTGGACATACTAAGTTCACTAACTGGTTCTGACATTTCTGTTGATTCACTGATTACCTCTATCTCAGATGAAAATATGCAAGAACTGGCCCCCCCCCCCCCCCCCCCCCCCCCCCCCCCCCCCCCCCCCCCCCCCCCCCCCCCCCCCCCCCCCCCCCCCTGCTAACTTCAACATTGATGAATACATGTCTCTTGTTTTGCAACCCAAGCAGGATGAAATCGATTTCTACTGTGAAAAATCAGATGAAGTGAAACAGTGTCTTGAAATTGCTATGAAAAACGGTATTGCTCTTCCGCCATCGAAGATAAGTGAATTTCGAAGTATGTCGATGCCACTTTTCTTGGACAAAAACCTACTTTATAATACATATATGTCAGAACGCATTGTATCAATCCTACATACCATAAGTAAGTTAATATTTTACTACAGAGGTAAAGTTACTTTGCAACGTTGTAAGCGTTTTACCCTGATTTCAACCATTGCTTTACAAAATTCAAAGGAAGTTCAGAAACGCTTCGGAAATGCACCTATATTTCTGTATCTTACTGCTAGTGTTGTGGAGCGAATTCGTCATAAACGACTCAAATGCTTTGCCCGTGATGAAAAGAAGAATTTTCTTCGAGATAATAAGCGGTTTGTCGAAGAAAACCTCATGAGCGAGAAGATCCGCAAAACGTTGTTCTACGAGCACGGAATTCTGAAAAACATTGCTATGCAAGAGTTTGATATTCTCACAACAATGCGATCAGTGGTTCGCATCAACGCAAAGCTTCTTTCGCTTGGTAGTGTCGAAAATTTCAGTGTTGACGATCAATCACAAACAGAGCAATCACAAATTTGAAATGGAGTGTATCTGTGAACTGCATAATTAGCTGTGGAAAGTACTGGGCTGCTAAAAAAGACTACAAAAAAGCACTGCAGTTGTTTGAAACTGCTTTGGAAACTGAGCAAATAAAGAGCAAAACTGAAAGCATTAGGATGTATCCTTGGGCGTGCTTCAACCACGCAAGGGCTGTCTGCTGTGGAAAATTAGTAGAACATGCAAAAGAGAGTAAAAAGCTTTGTGTCAATATTCTGGAACGAAAGAAAGGAATTTCACCGGACCTTGTGGAAAAACTGGAAAATTCCGTAAAAAAGTTGGAAAACATGTTGCTTGAATCGACCGCAGTAAACGATGAGTGCAGATAATTATTAACGGACGTTTTTAAACGAAAAATTATGGTTTGTAGTTTTCTTTTGTTTTTTATTGTTTCCTGTGTGTGTGCTTATTTTCCTTAAACGTTTGTCATAATTTCAGTAACATTGATCATAATTTCTGTAAGTGTATTTCATATTTTTACTTTAACTACTTTTCACATCTTTTCGTTACGTTCACGTATACTGTTTGATTGCTTAATTCTCGGTACATTATTTTCGACTATACGGGAATTTCACCCCCGGCACACTTAGCGTCGAACTACACCTTTTTTAACTCCTCCCCTGTCGTTGCATTTAAACAACCAATTAGAGAACCTGAAGCCAGTAATTGCTGAGCGCTAGCGTTTATTGGAGAAATTATTCAGGTATTATTTCCCTGACCAACTTTAATATGAAGAATGGGTACTGGCCAACAATAGTTGAACCATTTGCTTTTGATATATCAAGTGCGGACGTAAACAACCATGAGCACATTGACGACATCATTGAGCTTAAGGATAGCGGGATTCGAAAGCAGACCTTCAACACAAAAATCTCCACACAGTTTGGTGTCATTAACTGGAGGGATTTTCGCGAATCGCTAAATTTGCATTTAATGGTTTTACGCCATTTGTGAGCACACTCTCCTATGTGACTTGTATTGTTTTTTCTGGTCGACATGGAAACGAAAATAGAATAGGGCTTGCATCTAAAAGTGACCTAAGAGTTGGCCTTTGACTTTGGGAAATGGAAAAGCAGTAACGAATGGACCGCAACAACGAAAGAGCCATTAAATTTCGTTTAAGTTGTCGTTTCTGTTTTGTCTCAAAATTCTTTATTATAATTAATGCCTTTTTAGTTAAAAATGTGTACCGTATTGGTATTGGCGTTCGACGAAAAATATTACCGAATGTAGCCTAAACACAACTTAAATTCTGCAGTGCTTTAGCGGTTGTTCAGTGCGCATGTAACATTGTTTACTACACTTGAGGAAAGCATAACAATTTAGTCGCTACTGGATTTTTACGTCTCTTCAACCAACACTGAATAGCTCCTTTACTGTACATTGTAATTTGTAAGTTACAAGTTTTTGACACGGCTGAGCTAGATGCATTGTTTCCAGTTATAGTTTCAAAGTTAAAATTGGACTAAGAATAAAAACTTGATCGTTTTTTATATTTCTAAACACCCCTAAGTATACCATTTTACAGTTAAGTATACCTTTAAGTCC
>QLIY01002449.1:3527-19181 GCA_003260075.1 Phallusia mammillata | reverse complement strand
TCCTGCAATAATTTATATCAAACCTCGGAACAATTCAAACAAAATTATAATTTTCATCAAATTTTGTTAAATCCAAATTTCCGATTGGACTATTTTATCGTTAAACACTGCAAAATTGTTTTAATCCTGTTAAATTAAAATAAAGAATGTGCAAAGTCCATTCAAAATGCTCCTTGCCGTTATANAAGAATGTGCAAAGTCCATTCAAAATGCTCCTTGCCGTTATAAGAATAAATTATAAGTCAAACATGATTACCTATGTATTAGACGTGGTATATCTACCTCAGGATTATATTCCCTTCACCAGACTTTTACCAGACAAAACAAATATGGCATATCCATGGCAATGTCAGAAAGGCCATATCGTAGATATGCCGCACGTAAGTTATACAAGACTTTTATATAAACGGGGATAATTTTTGATTGGGTTACTTCAAGGCGTTCAAGTATACAAACATGCACATATGGACAATAGTAGACAATGACTTAAATAAGACGTTTTGGGGTTGTTTGGCATAAGTAAATATAATGAAAATTTACGACACAGATGTGGTCTAGTGAACAAATAGTTCGACTCAAGCCCGGTTTATTGAAACTGAAGCCCGACCCGACTTAACAGCGATTTTTGCACTTACTTGGCACAAAAGGAACACATCTGCGATTTTGGTCTCTGCAATACCCCGGTTCACAAAGACATCCTGTGAGACAAACTTCTGAACAAACTATCGGTGAAGGCTGAGTGAGGGACGTACAACTTGTACAGCCACTTTGACACTTTTTGGGATGATAATATACTTCGTTTTTTCCACACACTGCAAAGCAAAGACATAAATGACACAATTTTTTTTTAAATTTAATACAATGAATTCACGAACAGTGTTAAACCAATTAAACTTGCGATGTCTCAAACAATTTAAGATAAGACCATTTCCTGACCAAGGCTTAAGTCATAAAAATATGCTATACTCATGGGCGCCAGCACGTAGGGGCAAGAGGGGGCACTTGCCCCCTCCTGGAATTTCAAAGTTTTGCAAAGTTACAACATTTTTTTGAAAAACGTGATGACTGAAAAACAATAATGCTCTAAGAATGGAAACTGTCTAAACACGATGTCTACATTGTTTCCGTATCTGGTGTTGTTACCATTGCCTCTGCCGTTTGTATGTTGTTAAACGGGCAAAATGGTTCATAGTTGCGCGTCTGTGCGGTTTTTTATCGTTGACGCAATTTTACTATATATATTTTATGCCATGCGTACATAATTACTTGATATAGTAATCTATGCCTTCAAGTCCGATTTTGTCAAAATTTGACCCCACCTGGAAAAAATCTCTGCCGGCACCCATGGCTATACAGATGTTTTTTGAAAAACTTACCCGGCACAATAAGAACACATGAGTTGTTTTTGTTTCTACAATATCCTGCTTTACATAGACATCCGCTTAAACAAATTTCTGGACAGTTTCTTGGTGGAGGTTGCCTGAGAGAAGCACAACTTGTACAGCCGCGTTTACAACTTTTTTGCGGGTCGTATACTTCGTTACTTCCACATTCTGTAAAACAATGCAAAAAAAGGGTAGGAAGGAAAGTAACCATAAATTCTGACTCATCGGAGCACGTTGCGTTTCGGCAAAGACCTTATTGGCGCAACCTATAAGTAAGATAATTTATCCTTATGTTTTTCTACTTACTCGACGCAGTAGGAAAAAAGTATTTTTCGTCCCTGCAATATCTACGCTTACAGAGACGTCCATTTAGGCAAACTGCAGTGCAGATTATAGGTGAAGGTTAGGTGAGCGACGCACAACTTGTGCAGCTATTCTCGCACCTTCCAGGCGGATACTATTCTACGTTACTACCACAAACTTCAAAATAAAAGAGGGTCATAATTTTTAAATGCCGGTTTTTCACGTTGTATTTTTTTTTTAATTTCTTGTCCGTAAATTGTTTTGGTTTCATTCCACATTATTTGAAAAACCTGTTTCTGCCAGGCGTAACACATAAACTAAACAATGCTCTTCTGGCAAATTTGTTTTTAACGGACGTTTTAGCTTTTAACGTCCTATTCTGGTCGCCTCGATTGTCCCGATGAAGGCTGAATACGACGTCAAAACGTCCGTTAAAGAATCACAATTACCAGAACAGCAATTATTTAGTTTGTTTGGGATCATGTTTGGCCTAAACTAAGTGAGGTAAGCTAAAAACTAGAACTCCAAGAAATTGATAAGCGCATTAACGAGAAGCCAGAAATTTTGCAAATTAACCATAACCTGGCGGTGTTGTGGTTGTAGATGTGACAGCAGAAGTGGTAGTGGTGGAGGCAGATACACAACGATTCATGCTGTTCCGACAATGTCCTCTTTTGCAGCGGCACCCTGGCACACATAGCAGGTGACACAAACGAATCCTGAATGTTGCCGTTTTGCTGCATGGTCGGTCACATTTTCCACATGGGAATTTGAAAATCTCATCCCGTGGACACACTCCAAACGGTAAGCCTATAACTTATAAAGTTACACATTTGTAATATGAATGCTTTCACAAGAGTTGATAGTAAAAAGCTTATCTTTGTTTGTGTAGAACTGTAGATAAGCAAAATGTGCCAGGAGACCATGGTATATACAGTTTAGGGAAATTACAGTCAAAATTTTCAATTTTTAAGATTTACGATATCTCCACATCAAGTGTTCTCAATGGTAATTCACAAATTACAAAAATATGCACTTAAACATCCGCATTGTCAGCTGTTTAATCGTAACATAAAATATTTAATTCACACAAATGGTTTTCAACAAAATGAACGTATACACCGGTGACAATTATCAAGAACAGAAAAATCTTTTTTTTGCTTTTCAAAGTGCAATACTCCCTGAACGAGCAAACAAAAAACACGTACTTACCTGTGTTTGCAGCAAACAGCACTGATGCAAATGTAATTATCAACCATACGACCTTCATACCACAGCCAAACGCAGAATTTTAATTGCTAAATGAGCATTTCTGCAATCTCATAACATTATAATGCAACAAACACATAGCCGTAGGCATTTTAATCTGCTTTAAGAGTAATAAAATTTAATAGCAGTTTGAACATTTTCGATTTATTTTTTAATCATTTAAAGCTCACGACTTGGAATGCTTATTTGCATGAAGGACAAATCTGCATTTTTAATCAAAACTTTTTCCCCCTGAATATACTGTTGTTGTCAGGAATAGTTCATGAACTGTATTTGGTTGAGAAAAAGGGCAGTTTACTTTATTTACTGTATTGAATCACAAAAAAGTATAAACAAATTTTCAACAGTTTATTTTCTTACCTGTATTTACACATAACAGCAAAGAGCCTAAAACAGTGACACAGCAAAAAATCTTCATATCGCAGCCTTCTGTTGGGTTTAAGTTGCCAAGTTAGCGTTTTTGTGATGTTTCAAATAAACTCTTTGATTTTGATTGTGAACTTCACAAGCGTTTGAGCGATACTTAATAGCGAATAGATTATGGTTTTGGAAAATTTGAAACCGCCAACTCAATCCGCATTAAACTCGTACATAACCGCAACGACGCATCGATTAAAATTAACATTTCAAGATTACCGAAGTTTGAACAAGCGGTTTACGTCACATGGATAACAACTGATTTTCGCCCAGTAAACAATTTCCTTTGAATTTGTAAAAAAGTAATGATAGTACAAACCCAAAAAGTATTTAATACATTGTAATTTCTTTTGTAAGTTTTTAACACTAACGACTATTTTGCTTGTCTTTAAATGATCTAGCAAGAAAAACTGAGCAAGAACTAAGTTGGAACTTTTTTACCCAGGTTTTTGTAAAATTTTGTCATTTTGTGAAAAGAAATTTAATTTTCTTAATCAAAGGAAGCCATTTTCAAATTTTGTAACACGAAATAAGAAATGTCAAATTGTTTTACCTGCATATAAAGGCGAGAAAACAAATCTTAAAGACAAACTGGTGTGAAAAACAAGTTTTGCCCCTCTAATTATAAAAGCCGATGTAAAACTTGTGCAGATTTATGACTACTCTATAATTTTGGCCATTCTACTACGCGTGCTATATAACTCAGGTTCAAAAATACTATGCTATTTTGAGATTACATGATGTAAATTATTTTTACTATCGTTATTTTATCCCGCTCAAAATTGTGTGGTCAGCAATAACGACAGCGAATACATTACGTTTTTGGAAAATACAACGAAGATTTGTGTAAATAAGCAAAAATAGGCATGTCTTGGAAATTTTATTGCAATGAAACCCAAGTTTATTTATAACCGTAGTAGCCATGCTTCGGTGCAATAAACGAATCGTGGTAAAAATAAGTTAGATACAATTCAAAGTTAAATGATATGGTGTTGCAGCTTATCCAACTGAACTTCATTGAATACAAATTCCTAATGATAATCAAATTTTGAATAAATTGTTCCAGCAGCTCAACGTAGAGTTATAAGCGTGCTTGGAATTGAAACCCAAACCCACCCCAAATTCGAATCGTTTTGGGAAGCCCATTTGGGCCAAAAAGTTTGGTTGACATGTCTGTAAATTAAAAGCGTACAAAGAGTGCAGAGTATAATAAAAAAGACACATACAACATACAGTAATAGAAAATGGCTTAAACAAGAGGTTTGATGTTTTGGGGTCATAAGGTTAAGTCCAGCAAACTAGCTAGGTGATTTTGTTTTTAAATTATGACTCAGTAGCCTATGTTAAGTCAGTCCCCTATTTAAGCTCATTTGTTTAAAATACCTAAGCCCGAACCCAGGTCGATCCCGGCCTGCACCTGGTGACTGACAACTCTAGTTCAATGAGTCTACTTCGTGCACCTAATCTTTCGAAACGGTTTGTCCCGGATCAGTGTGCAGACGTTCACCATCAGATATGCGAGTAACGACATCACAAGTACAACTACGACTAAAGATATGGGCAGGAGAAAGGACATAAGGCCAAAGGATATTGATTTGCCGAGGGCTTCAGAAGACGATTGCAAGGATGCTGCCTGATTTTGTTTGTGGGGAAAAAAGGTAGCAAACAAAGTGGGAGTTTGAGTTCTAAGCAAAGACCGGCTAACTCCGAGTGCAATAGTGAGGAGAAAGAAAGGCCAAGCGATGTTGCTGGTCTGCCACAGTAGCAAGGTAATTAAAACAATCAGTTGCAAGAACACTGAAATGCCAAACAATACGCGATGATTAAATAGAGCCAGCAGTTTTGCGGATGCATAGCTGGTTAACAGGGAAGTCGTGGAAAAGACAAGCATCATGTACGACACGTAATATATTCCTGCAACAAAAGAAAAACGATGAATTATTTGCGGAAACAGTACACAAATAAGATTTGTAAAGATTTGAGAAACATGCGTTGAATGGTTTTCTGTATAAGACACATGTAGTGTGACCCACTGTGCAAATTAAACTGTTCAGTCATTTTATGTTTCCCACGAAATGAAACGAATTTGATATAATGTATTCCTTAAGGCAGTGGTTTTCAACCGGAGGACCATGGGCGTCGCTTGCTCTTTCGCGAATTTTGACAAAGAACAAAAAGTAAAACATTCCCCAGCTAGTTAAAATTAAGACATTAACGTAGAAATTATTTTGAGTTGTGTTTTCATACTTCAGTCCCGCATTACACTATCAGACTACACGAAACTGATTGATAAATTTGGAATTTCCGACACAAGGCCATTAAGTTATAGTTTAAGCACCCTGGCATACATCAAACACGTGAAAAAGCTTGCCATCGCATCAAAGCAAGCAGTACTCACCAAAGTGACAAGAAATCCAGTTACCGAAGTATGTTCCTCTTAAGAAAGCCTGGCCCATGCCAATGTAGATGGTGTGTGGTAGCAACAATATCGCAATAAGATCGCTGGACAGAAGCTTTAATGTTTCTCTAAGGAGCCCAAACGGATTTTTCTTTTTGCTTATTTCGTCTTCTTCAGTATTTTGCTCTTGCATAACAGGCAATGAATTATCGTCTAAAGCGACGTGGTTATTTTCTTCGTCACTTAAGCCAGACGAAAATTGAGCAGCTTCCAGTTTTGCGGCGGATGTGATATTTTCGGAATAATCGTCTAAACAAGAGCTTAACACCATCGATGTTGCATTGAGAAGAAAAAATCCAGACAGAATAATATAAAGGGTCAAATTGCTTATATTCATGACTGTCCCATTATTTGGTGGTGACTTATTCTCGTCAAACAAGCCACAAGTTTTGTTCATTCGTTCGGTGACGTTTGCTGCAGTGTGGTTTGATGTTGAACCGAAGGCAACGTTAATTGATGAAACGGTAAACAACATTACAATCGTGACTGAACTTCCAACCACCATAGAGCAGTACACAAACGTAAAGAAAGTTGCGAACGTGTTCTTGTTGATGCGTTTAAACTCGGCAAAGTCGTTTCGCGACGCATGACTAGACATGCGAGTGACGTAGGCATAAGCTGTAGGCCAATAGATTCCAGACCCAACACCAACCAAAGCTGCCGCTGGGATAAGTGTGTATGAACTAGGGTGAAAATTCGCTGAAACAAAATTATATGTTATTGACGAATTTAGAAATTTTGGATGCATGTGTTACTTATGCATGTTATGTGTTGTAACGTGTTAAGGCCGCACGACCACTTTCTCAAAGCTGACGTTGCATTCATTGAAATATTTAGTGTTGACTATAGTCAAATATATGGTATGGCTGTGTTTATACAACCCAAAAAACAACTTTGCTGCAGCTAACAAAAGCTTTGTAACTACGAATTAACTACTATACTTCAAACATGAACAAACGTCTACAACTTACCAATGATATACAACCCATATGTAGAAAGGGAACCTAGAAAGCATTTTTTGCAACCGAATTTGCTGATAACAAACGATGGTAGAAGAAGTGCCGATAGGAACATACACACATACAACACTGCTAGCGCATTTGTTCCTTTTCTACGGTTGAGTGAGCTCTGTAGGCCTGCAAATACAAAACGTCTAGCAGCTCTAGCTACGCCATGTTGAGTTACAGCATCGTTGTGTCAAAAACACAATGGAAAAACTACACATTAAATGAGTTTGCGTTGATAAAAGGATACAATTAAGCATACAATTTAGATTGAATGCTTGTTTTTTGACATTTTGTAATTGAATCAAGATGTCTCGAGCAACAGGTTAAGCTGAGAAAACCAAAACCAAACAATCAACTTACCTTCCAGGGTTGTAAAAGCAGACTGGTTAAGCAGAAAAGTAAAGTACAAAAGCATTTTGTTGCGACGAAATCGTTTGGGCATTTTGACCATTACAACGGTAACTTTTTATGCTATCACAACTTTCTTTCAGCATACTCCTTAGTATCCACAAATCTAACCAAAATGTAAATGTATTGTTGGGCGTAAAATTCGTTCTGCATGGTCGAACAAACTGTTTGGATTTTGCCTTTGGCGAGGTTCTCTACATACACGATATGTTTGTTCATAAACTTTATGCTTGTATGGGTTTCATTAAATTTACTGTTTAAGTTACCTCTCAGATTAAACAAATGATCAGCAAATATTTTCTTACTTTTATTCACACATACCAACACGGATACTAAAACAGCTGCAAAACATAAACATAAAACCTTCATACCGCAGCATATCGGCATGCAAAATATGTACACGTCAACCGACGTTTCGACGTCATATACGGGGCGTCTTCTTCAGGGTAATGTTAGCTGCCCAACACAGTCGTTCTTATAACACCAAGAGGGTAAAAACGAGAATGGCCCAAAACGGTAAAACGTAGGTATGTTGATGAAAACCGTAGTTCAGGGTGTAAAAGCAACAGATAACTAATTGCAATTAAAACATCAGTTTTTACGTTCATCGTGTTGACGCGCGAGTCCTGTTTCACGATTCTAAAGCCCTCTTTTCCTGTTATCTTTCTCTTTTGCAATTACAACAGCAGCTGCAAAATGGATCACGTGACCGCACTTTAGCTGAGGCGGATTTCCTGTATTCTCTTTTTGCTACGTTTCTTTGGATTTCATTTAGGCCCGTAGTGAGTTACATATCCGTCTCTCCGATATATTAATTCAACGTTAGGGTTAATAAAACTGAATGCCGTGGGCTGGTTAAAGTAACTTGTAGCAGTGTTTCTTAACCTTTTTAGAGCTGGTACCCTTTGAGCTTTCATGAAATTTTCTCATACCCCCTGTGTACAATGACTGACGGAAGTAAATAAAATTGTAACTAAACTCAGTGCTTTTATAACTTACGCGTTGAATGCATACATTAAAACAGTCTTGTAAGTTCAACAATATTTGAAGCACACCAACAATCAGTCAATTCAAATCAGTCAGACATATAACAAAGAATCTTGTTACGCGTTCTTCACAAATATGCAGGGTTGCCATCGACTTGAAACCAAAAATAAGGACAACCGAAAAATTATTGTTTATGCGAAACGAAACCAATGTTTTGGAACAAATCTTGGCATTTATACGAGCCATGACATAATATTTGCAATATATTTTGGAAAGAAACAATCTGTTTCAGCGACTGGTTGTTCGTAAAAAATACTAAGTGCATCTCACAACAGGTCGGGTCTAGGTTTACTTCTACTTGTAGCAGGAATTTGACTATAGCAATTGTTGAAAATAAGACAAAAAGGGACAATGAACTTTTCTAGGACATGGCCCTTCAAAATATGGACAAATCTTAGAAATAAGGACGGTATGGGAAGTCTGCAAGTATGCCTAAATATTGTACAATTTCACACTGTATGTCGTACCCCCTGCTTTGGTGCTTCGTACCCCCAAGTGATACATGTACTCCTGGTTAAGAACCCCTGATATATAGGTTAAAAGCGTCGATTACAACTTTTAACATGTTTAAATGTACAAATAAAGTCATAAAATAGGTATTATAACCAAGTGAAAATCTAACAAGAAATACCCAGTTGTAAGCGGGTCCGAAATTAAAGTTTGAGCCAGGGCTTATAATATTTGCAAATACCTGTCACATTAGGTCCGCAAATTCAACTAACTAAAGTAAAATTACGACGTAAATGTAGCCCAGTGTAAAGTCAGCCCTGCATCATACGTATTTTATTTAAGATTGAACCTGAACCACTCTGAAATTCGACCCCGTTTTGAAAAGCTCAGTTGAACCTTACTCAAATTTAGACAATCAGCATTACCTTCTTATTTTGACCCCAAAATTTTTGTGACAATTTGGTGGCAATATTTTGTGGCAATGAGTGTTAAACATTTTTATAGTCACCCTTTATTTTGCGTAATATATAAATTGGGTTTGAAAAAGATATGGCTATTTCAGGAATATATACTGTAAGGTATTTTACCTTCGTTTTTACCAATGACTACTCTGATTACATTGGAAAATCTATGCAACGAATTTCGTGTAAAAATGGAAAAAATAGGCACATCTTCAAAATATTATTGTAATATAACCCAAGTATTTAACCATAGTAGCTTCAGGCTTCGGTGCGATGAACAAATGGTTTAAAATTGTATGATATTGTTTTGCAGCTATCTAACTATAAACTATATTGAATACAAAATACTTATGATAATAAAATTTAAAATAAATTGCCTATTTTGACTGGTGACGTTTACTACAATCTTGTCGCCACCAAAAAGCACTAGGAAGAAAAGAAAACTGAAATATGTAGGTTAAAATTTATTTTCCCGCCGCGTGAAAAAGTATTTTTGAAAACGCTATTCGGCAATTTCGCTTATGTGTGCCTTTGAAAACTACGTAAGAAAATTTAATGTGGCCGGAGCTAGACAAATTTGGTATTTGTAAGCTTGTGTCATACAACGCAAATAAAGCATGCAGGCTCTACATTTGAATTCAAAATGAAATTTGCAGATTTCCACTGTTTGCATGAAAACCAATTAAGAATGTTGATGTTCATTGGGTGCATAATTAATGACATTCCATATTCACTGTTTGAGATTCCTTCGGTCATTTATGTAAATAAGCACAAAGCTTCAATCAGCACTTTTAACTTAAAAATTGAAGCTGATAGCTATTAGTGGTTATTTTTACAAACGTGTAAAAACTATTTTCGGTACTCAACGGAATTTTTAGAAACATTTTCTTCACACATTGCCAGAAATACATGTTGATGATCAGTGCCGGAAGACATCATTAAATTAAAATTGTCTGCAAGGTCCAAATACAACTGGTTTGTCTCACCAAAAGTGTTTCGGTAAAGCAGGCTTTGTTACACCGCGTAGATGTTAATTTTACCCGATGCGTCAACTTTACGACAGCGGGTTTTCCAAAACCAGAAACGAGTTGGTATAAGTAAGGCCCAAACGGTATTAATGTCTAAACCAAAGCGTTTGAGCAAAGCATCGTTTGCACTCTAACTTTGCAATTAAAACTCAACAAAAGCTGCGACATGAAGGTTCTGTACTGCGTAGCTGTTTTAGCCTCCGTCTTGTTATGTGCGACTCCAGGTAAGAAAATATTTGTTGTTAGTTTGTGAATAAGGTAAATAATACTTTTTTCTGCGTATCTGCAGATATTTACGACAACGTTAAAGCGAAATATATGCATCTAAAAAAGAAGACGTTACGTTTTTTATCTTAAAACTTACAGAACGGTATAAAGGTGCTGATTTACATCTAATGCTAAACAACGTTCAAAATCGAAAATTGTTTTGATTTGCTTCATAAATTTAGTTTGCATTTATTTTCTTTAAGTTGTAGTCCTTTTGCTCAACCAAAGACAGTTGAAAGACAGTTTATGAATTATGCCTGGCAACAACAGTATTAAAATTGCGGATTTGCCCTTCATGCAGAAAAAAGATTTCAACTTGTAAACTTTGTGTAATTAAACAATTAATTTCAAATTTTCTTTTTACACAGTCGAAGTTTGTCCTGAGAACGAGGCTTACCATTCTCCATGCGCTTCATGCGATTTGTCCTGTAGCGCCTTAGCAGCAGGTAAAATTCAAAGTTGTTCGTTTGATTGTACCCCTGGATGTCGCTGTATGCCTTGGGGGGGGGGGGCTTGATGTTCATTGGGTACATAATTTATGACATTCCATGTTCACTGTTTAAGATTCCATCGGTCAATTATGCAAATAAGCACAAAGCTTCAATCAGCACTTTTAACCTAAAAATTGAAGCTAATAGCAATTATTGATTATTTTCACAAACTATTTTCGCCACTCAACGGAATTTTTAGAAACATTTTCTTCACTTATTGCTAGAAATACATGTTGATGATCAGTGCCGGAAGGCATCACTAAATTAAAATTGTCTGCAAGGTCCAAAAACAACTGGTTTGTCTCACCAAAAGTGCTTCGGTAAAGCAGGCTTTGTTAAACCACGTAGAAGTTAATTTTACCCGACGCGTCAACCATATCGACAGCGGGTTTTCCAAAAACAGAAACGACTTGGTATAAGTAAAGCCCAAACTGAATCAATGTTCACAATCTAAACCGAAGCGTTTCATCAAAACATCGTTTGAACGCTAATTTTGCAATTACAACTCAACAAAAGCTGTGACATAAAGGTTCTGTACAGTGTAGCTGTTTTAGCCTCCGCCCTGTTATGTGTGACTTCCGGTAAGAAAATATTTGTTGGTAGTTTGTGAATAAAGTAAATATTTTTTTCTTTATGACAATGTTAAAGGGGGGGGGGGGGGGGGGGGGGGGGGGGGGGGGGGGGGGGGGGGGGGGGGGGGGGGGGGGGGGGGGGGGGGGGGGCCTACATCCAAAAGAGGAGTATTTACTTTTTTTATCCTAAATCTTTCAGAAGGTGGTGTGCATCTACTGCTAAACAACGCTCAAAGTTGAAAATTGTTTAGTTTTTTTTCTTCTTAAAGTTGAAGTCGTTTGGCTCAACCAACGACAGTTTATAAATTATGCTTGGCAACAACAGTATTAAAATTGCAGATTTGCCCTCCATGAAGAAAGACATTTCGAATTGTAAAGATTGTTGGATTAAATAATTAATTGCAAATTTGGGGGGGGGGATAGTCGAAGTTTGTCCTGAGAACGAGACTTACCAGTCTCCATGTGCTTGGTGCGATTTGCCCTGTAGCGCGTTAGCAGCAGGTAAAATCCAAAGTTGTTCGTTTGATTGTACCCCTGGATGTCGCTGTATGCCTTGGTATTGTCGTGATGACTCGGAGCAATGTGTGCCCATAGAACTCACAGATTTTCCACAACCTTCACCCGAGCCGACACCTTCTGAGGGAACAACAGGTTCACAATAACCACGAGTTTATCCTAAGTTCAAACCTACTGAAGTTAAAATACTGTTAACATAATTTGTGTCTTTATCAGTTTGTTTCACATTAGTCACCTGTGTATTGTAGTCTTTCAAATTGTTTTTAATTTACTAAGTTTGTTTATCATAAGTTGTCTTCCGTGTGCTTATATGCCCAAAAGACGTTTATTTTTATTTCACGATGTGTTTTTACGTTTTCCACGTTAATTCCTTTTCACATCTTTTTGTTAGGTTCACGTTTACTTTTAAACTGTTTTTTTTTTTGGCTTCTTGGCACATTGTTTTCCACAATATAGGAATTTAACTTCCAGCACACTTTGCGCTCACTACACATTTTTTATCTCCTCCTCTGTCGTTGCCCTTCGCAGCATTCCAGTTACAATTTCAGGGGTAACCAACTAAAGAAATTCGTTAGGGCGATAATAATTCACCAGTGGTTTGAGTTCCTTGATTCTTGATTAGTTTTGTCTCGAACCTTTTTGTCGTATGTTTTAATCCCTTTTGCGGGCTACGTGCTGTTGTAAGGATTCTTCCCCGGCTGTCGTGCTGTTAACTTGTCTTGAATTTTGTGTTGCGCAGGGGGGGGGGGGGGGGGGGGGGGGGGGGGGGGGGGGGGGGGGGGGGGGGGGGGGGGGGGGTGACCTTCCAAATATCGTAACAGTTGTAAATAGTGTTTTGAATAAAGGAAGCAGTGCTTAACGGTTCTAAACTAGTGTTTTTCGTGGCTTGCTGTTAGTGCAGTGTTTGAAAGCTTTTGGCAACCATTAAACTGGGCGCCACACAACAACATCTTATTAATTAATTGCTTAAATGCAATGATTTCCTCTTCCACCCCAACGAAAAGCATTGCCATTTACATTACGACACGAGTCCCCCAAATCGAAAAGTTGATAGCTCGCTGATGGTACTTTCCCTTTAGCCGGTAAATATGCAGGGTTAACATTAACCCCTAACACTTGGGGACAAAGGCGTTTTGCATGATGGATCGGTATTTTAGGTCTCTGCGCAGTTTGTTATCAGGTTAGTTCGACGTTGTAGGCTTACCACGAGCAGCAATAAGCTCTTAGATGAGATAATCTATATACGATGAGGTGGTTTCGGAAAGTGTACTGTGTTCTATTTCAAATGGTAACTATCTGCATTTTTTTTGTCAATTTTACCTTGCTGTTGAACTGACGAATAAGAATTAGTAGACTTTAAGTTATAAGCAGTTAAGTTCGAACATACCGGGCTGCTTTGCATATTACAGAAAATCATAAAGTCGTTTGCGTTTGAAGTTTCATGTTACGGAAAATTATTAATTTAAAGCATAAAGTAATGTTATTTGTTTTCATTTAGCTGCTGTGATATAGGGCCTGGCAGACCGTCTGGTTAAATCCTGCAAATGGCGAAAAGGATGATGTAATGCCCAGAAACCAACTGAACAAGAGTAACCCTCAACAAACAGCCAATCGTGAAACGACACGGGAAAAAACCTAGGAAGTTAGGTCTTGTTGGTGGGACTTTCCCTCCTGTCTGCAAACGAAAAAAGGAAACCTAAAAGGGGAAAAAGCAAGTGAAAAAATAAAGCCGAAAACGTGGGCGGTTACGTTGTTTTGTTCCGAATGCGCTATTTGTGCTGCAGAATGTGGATACAAAATGCACAGTGGGTAAGTTGCAAGTTTAAATGCAAACAAAATATCGTTTCGGGCATCGCTGTTCTGGGGTATCAGTGTTTAAAAATCAACAAATTTTCCGTCTAAGAATGGCATGACAGTATATCAATAGTTTGTCAAAATAAAATGTTGTAGTAAACTGCCGTTAGAAGTTAAAAATGATACGAAATTATTACGGCAGGCAAAAGAACACGTGTGGATCGTGTTTCGTTAGCTGTGCTTCTTGTGGAGTGATTTTAAGCGGTTTTCCTCCAGTCGGCGCTGGAATATCGGCGGGCAATACTGCTGTTGACCACTTCGGCACTGCAAAGTGGGCAACCAAATTTGTCTATCACAGCTTCGTCTCTAAATAGATGCCTTATTGTTCAATGTCATATACCACAAAAGTTGCTACTTTTGCTATTCGCACTATTTTGTGTTCATAATTGAGGTTCAAGTAGTTAAATTTGACCACCTCTGTGGTACTATATTCTTAATTTGGATTTATTCGCAATTAACTCTTCATGACTGTGAGGGAATGGTGAAAAATTTTGATGCTTTTAGACGCAAATGTAACATATAGTGTTTATGTAAGCAATTGCTGCCAGGCATAATGGCAATTGCCAGAAGAGCTCTACAACCTTGGTAACACAGTGTTTTGTTGTAGTTTCTGTGATTGTAGTTGTGTGCAATGTCTATAATATTGTCTTCATATTACTAAACCTGTATACAAATACAACCTTTATTGACAGTACCTTTGCTAAACCCGCATACGCATGTGTACAGGGCAGTTAATCGGTCAATAAACCGCTGAATCGCGGTACATTATCTAAGGCTAAGCTGAGACGGGTAAAAAAAAACTTATGGTTAATGATATTTAGGTTGGTGTCGGGATTTGGATTAACTTAAGTATTTATTATACATACACTAAAAATTTTTACCCGCTGACTGTCCCGTGATTCGGCAGTTTTCGGATTCGGCGTTTCCCGCAGAAGCATGTTTGCTGAACGTCAAGAAAATGCTGAATCCCATTCAGGCACGGAGAGAGTGTGTTATTATTAAACCTTACACCATTTTAATAAACCTAGACCTAATACATTAAACCTCACCCCAACTGAAATGTGGGGGGGGGGACTTTTACATGTATTTGGCATTTTTTTGATAGATGTTTAGTTGAGTTTATTTCGCCGGTGCTACGTAATACAGCGCGACAAAGGCTGAAAAGATGATAAACGCGCTGCAGCTACACCCAAAGGCGCCGAGTTTCACAAAATTGCAAGGTGGCGGACGCTAAGTATGACGTCACACAACGTGACGTCACTAAAGCGCCAAACTACTAAGAGCTCAAAGTACAACAAACTTTCCATTGACCAGCACGTTCGTTAAAATTTAGAAAAAAATCGAAATGTTTAACTTAAAGCATTGTTTGTTTTTGAACACGTTGCTGTTTAATATCGGTTTAGCAACGTTTGAAAAATGTTTCGTCAAGTTGTCGTTGCTTTGTATCCCCTGAAATAACCATTTTTTAAACTACATTTGCATTGTACTTTGTACACAACAATAGCCAAACATTCACTGACAAACGATTGTGTTTTTGATGACATAAGCAAGGCAATAACCCAAACAGGTTGTAGTTTTGAGGCAAGTTTTGTTGCTATCATACGTTTGTTTGAAAGCAAAATTTTTCGAATTTTTCTTTAGATTTTACGATGTTTGGCACCGCTGACAACTAACCAAAATTTTCACGGTGGCCGCCACCTTGCTTTTCAAATTCAAGGTGC
>QLIY01002447.1:0-19192 GCA_003260075.1 Phallusia mammillata | reverse complement strand
ATGAATGTCGAAACAATCGCATCGTCCCGCTGAGCTGGGTTAAAAAATGGTTACGCTATAGTTGCAACAAAAACAGCTGGTTCCTAGAGTGGGTGCCGGTGCCCTGCGCGTTTAAACAAGGCAATTTGATAACATCTGCACATGAGAGTACTGAGTAAATAGTTTTGTAATTTATCATGAATCCCGATGTTAAACTGGTGTCAGTTTGTCCACTCTAAACTATTATTGATATTTGTCTATATTAAGGATCGCGTTTTTGAACCGTCAAGCTGTTAAAGCAGTACAGCAAAAGGTTGTTCAAAAATAATTACTTTGTTGGCACGATCGTTTATTTACAAAAAAATCAAGTAAACCTACCGACGATAACGTTTTGATTTGTCACATATTTCGGGGACTTTCCCGGTACAATTACATTCGTCGCTCATATCAGGACAATCGATGACGTCATTACACACACTTGACCTTGAAACGATCATGGAGTCGTTTTTGCACTGGAAGCACAATTGATTGTTGAACGAGGCTTTGGAGGAAGGACGGGTGTCCCTGAAAACGAAATAAAGGTCATTCCTAAACTTATCACATCACCACAAATTAACCGAAAAAAACGCACAAAATGATTTTTTACTTGTTGCCTTGTGAAAACGTTGCACGCCAATAAAACTTTGCAAGTGTTATTTCCTTAAAAACTTGGACATAACCAAAGAGTGTACGCTTGCATTAGTGTTACCATAACTTTTGTGTCGCTACATTATCACTTTTTTCACATTAGTCACCTTTGTCTTGCAGTCCTTACATAGTCTTTAATTTACTAGGTTAGTTAATCATAAGTTTTTGTCTGTATGAGTGCGTATTTGCCCAAAACGTGTTTATCTTAAATTCACGATGTGTTTCAAATGTTTTTGACGTTATAATCCCTTCCTTTTAACTGTTTGATTACTTTTTGATACATTGTTTTCTACTTTACGGAAATTTACTTTTTGGCCGTCTTTGCGCTCACTACACTTTCCACTGTCGTTGCCTACCGCAGCATGTCAGCTACAATCTCTGCTGCAACCAACTAAAGAAACCGTTAGGGCGATATTAATTGGCCAGTGGGTTTCGACCACGTGACTCGCTAGTTTCCTTGTTTCTTTATTAATTCTGTCGCCAGACTTTTTTGGGTGTATCATGCCCTTTTGCTATTATGATCAGTTTATCCTCGTCTGTCGTACGGTCAACTTGTCTCGAATTTTGTGCTGCGCAGTGTTTTTAAACAAAGGCAGCTGTTCTCGAAAGCGCCTATCAACTAGAAAAGCTTTTCGCAACCATTAAAATGGGCGAGATTAGATTTAAAACTCAGCTGATGCATGAAGAACAACCGACCTGAAAACATATACATACCTCGGATCGCCATTTTCGGGCGTATAGCATAAGTCAGAGCCATTATCGCAATCTTGTACGCCGTCCCACAGAAACATCTGCGGGAGTAAGCACGTCCGGTTGTTCTTGACACATTTGAAGCCGTGACCGTTACTCCAATGTTGAAAGGCAGGACAGTCATTACAGGGATCGCCATCACACACAGTTGAACGCTTTAAACATGTCAAATCCGGACAGCGAAAGTGGGAGGAGCAACCGCCGTCACAAGGAGTTTTGTCCCGACAAGAGATGTCGCCCTTACAATATTCCTGCCTCCGTAGCGCACACACTTTGTTTGTTGAATGGTAATCACGTGTGTTGTCGCAGCTGTGAAAGTGGCACTATTATATTTTGACTGTTATAAACACACATTCAAGTATATCCAACATTCTGGAATTCGAATGCGCGGGCTGTTGCTGGCATTTACCCATCAGGGTATTTCCCATGGCAAACGAAACGAGAAGTAAAGTATTTTGACTATTGGGTTAATAAGGGGTTTTTTCAGAAAAAGTAATAAACAGCAAATCAACACAACGCGTTAAGCAGATAAGACCAGTGAACCGGCTGACATAAAATTTGAATCCCACCACTGGATAAGACCGCTGCCATACTTCACAGTTTTACGCATGCATGCTGTGGAATTTTTAGGCCAAATGCTGGTTGACAACAACGACGTTTTTTTAGTAAACTCTCCCCACTATCAAACATTTAAGCGGAAAATTGAGAAAATACAAACATAAAGTTTATCAAATAACCCACAAAGTTTACCTGATATAGTTCGATAATAGGTTAGCAGGGTAGGTGGGAAATGTGGCCAGTTTCTCGTCGCTTTTATCTCCGCATTGAGGAATAATATTGCAAAAGTCACTCGAGTCAACTATTCTCCCACCATCGCAAGTAAATTCTGCAATCAACAATCACAAACATATAATTGTTGGTCGTTTTATAATTGCGTCACAGTGACAGATGACCAATGCACTACAATTGAACTATTTAAAAACACAGCAGAATTTTAAAAATTATTAAAACTTAATTTATGTTACAGAATAAACTTTAAACTTACTTCCTGCTTGGCATGGAGCCGGTGCGATGAACCAAATCAAGGTTACAGCGAAAATCATCACGATGAGTTCTCTGCAGTAACAAACTGCGTCACAACAGTAACAAATCACAACAGTAACAAACTGCGTCTTTTCTAAGCGTGTTCTCATAATATACTTTATATGTAAGATAATTTAGTAGCTTACCTTTTCACGAAGTGGTGCATTTTTCTTCCTAAATCTTTTCGCCGAAGTTTTCTCAATAAACAACTAAAGTTTCTAATATTCTAAACTGTGAATTATCTGAAAAAAGTAAAAAGGATTAACCATAGTGTTTACTAAAAATACTGAGTTTCTACCTCTGCGATCACAATTGTTTCCAAACGTATTTTCCGCTTTCAGCAAACCAGGCAGATGATTGTCACTTCCCAAGCCCCGCACGTCAGCAAGACTTCCTGTTACAAATAAACAAACTGTTCTCAATATTTGTATCGCTGTTTACATTCTCGTGCGAAATTAATACAAATTAGTTTTACAAATCAAATAATAATAATAGTAATTTAGGTGTTACTACTAAACGAAAACTTAAAGATTACTAATGTACGCTGAAAAAATGTTGTTTTTCACGTAAAATCACACCAAAATGTTGCAACAACTTCAGCCAATGATATGGCAAGTCAAATGTTTCACTAATTTTTGTGACTAATAAATAGTTTATGATGCCCCCCCCCCCCCCCCCCCCCCCCCCCCCCCCCCTATAGCAGTTGACATTCCAGCTTGCAAACGTATTGTTGATCGCAGTAAAAAAATGTTCGCAGCTCGAACCAACATTTATCGCAACAATTCGTTCCCAAGAAATCCCGCTAGTGGTGATATTGATTGACGTTTCCTCAGCAGTTATCGAAAACGAAAATCTACCCATCCATTATTGGTGGTTTAATTTAAACCAGCGGTTCCCAAACTTTTCTAAAAAAAATTGCCTGGTTGACCCTTTGGAATTATTTATATATTTTGCGGCCCTGTAAAAATCAAAAAATGCTATAGGAAAAATGCAAAACCATTGTTTCTTCTAGTGCACTAGTGCAATCACGATTCTTTTTAATGTAACAACTTTCTAACTTAGTGGTTTTCAAACTTTTTCATTGTTTTTTCGAAACTATCACTTGGCCATTATATCGAGGACTCGNTTTTTTCAAAACGGTCACTTTGCCATTATATCGAGGACTCGCGGACCTTAAGCCTGAAGGTGTATTTTAGCAATACGAAAGTTGATTTACAGAATTTTAGCTTATTAGGTATGCAAAATTACGTATAACAACGATCCAAAAACGGTTTGTGACATCACAGACAAGGCAGAAAGCATTACGATATTCCGCAAACAATTGCATTCTTGGTAGTTGTCATGCAATAAAGGCTATCTATTGTGTAGTAATGGAGGCAGTGAATCTCTAATTGTACTTTGATTAAAACCTATTCAGTGACACAAATTGACGCCAAATAAGACTATAGAGGCACGTCAACCCTTTCGCGGACCCCGCAAAATTGCTTCACGGACCCCTAAAGGTCCGCGGACCCCAGTTTGGGAACCGCTGATTTAAACGCATGTGTTATTAATAGATCTTTAATTGAAAAAACAGAAATATTATGGTAAAAAAGGCCAATCTTGCAATGGGTTTCGTCTAAGGCAGTAGAGAAACCCTAGTTCGGTGCAGAACTAAAACCGAAACTAGGAGAACAGACTGGCGCAAGAAAAACGCAAGCTGAAAACATGACAATAAAAATCAATGTTCTTTATAAACACATCTATTAGTGATAGTATAATGAGGTAACAAACTGTACAATAGTTATTACAAGCTAAGCACTGTATAATGTACAAAAGTTGCTTAAAATCCCTATTACCGATTGATAAACATATATTACGAATACTCTCATATACTTATATAATTGTATCAACAAATTTACAAGGAATCATATGAATGTTGAACGATGGCGGTCCAACGGGTAGATTGCAAAACCTCAAATCGGGCAGAATCGATCACTTGTGTTTTCTTGAATTAAAGAAACTCGCGTTTATGGGACTTTCCCTGCCATGACGTAACGTGTTAGAGGTGGGGGTCGCGCTTATAGGGTTATATTTGTTTAACATGTCTGTTTTACTTATTGTACCCGAAACGTTCCTGCCAAAAATTCGCAAAAATTATAAAATAGAGAGCGTGCACAACCCTTCATGTCATATTGTGTATCAATTTTTAAACAGGGTTAAAAATTTGCGGAATATTTTAAACTTATTGCTCTTAAGAATTTGAAGAATGTTACTTTAAAATTAAAGCTAAACTATTGCGCAGTGTAACAAGAAATACACCCCCCCCCCTTTGGCAGCCTCTTTTTGTTACACAACGCAGTGCAAGATACGAAACTGCTGTTTATTAGCCCCATTTTCGAGTATAAACGAAATGCACAATATATGTGTTGGAACTAAACTACAGTTCAAAGTGCACACCAAACTGACCAGAAATATTTTCATGACAACTTATCGGTGTTAGTGATGTCCACGTCTGACAAGTGGCGATAAAACATTATCGAAAACTTAGACTATACCAGAATGATTGACAAAACCGGTTTCTTGCGCCAAAACGAGCAAAAGTATTTGTTAAAATCTTCGGGTCCAGCATGGCATTGCCCGAACCGCTTTTTCTTACAGCGCAGCAACAGGGCGTATATTGTAAGTTGATTTAATCAGGAAGCCCGCGATTCTGGCAGGCGTTGAGGAAGTATTTACTGCAGCGCGTTGTAACACGAACCAACGGTTTCAAGCTGAAGAGTTCAAGGCGAGCTAAGTGATAGACTTACAATGAACAAGCCGTCATATTATTCCTTGTACAAGTAAAGCCTTGTGGCAAATGTCTATTAATGGATTACCTTGCCCGATGAAGAAGGTATTATGTCAAAATTAGGAATTAAATGATGTAGAATTGTTACAAATTCCCAACCATTGTGTTTAGGAAGACCCAGGATTTGATAACTATAGCACTTAGTTACGTTCATTACGTTTATGGTTATTTTTCGGGTTTCAGTTTCCTGTAGCACGCTAGAAGCATCACTTATGTTTTTTATGTTTATTCAAGGAAGCGGTGGAAACGATTACATCAACGCCGCTTATATACCGGGTTACGATAACGAGAGGAAGTTCATCGCCACTCAGGGTCCGAAGAAGGAGACAATCAACGATTTCTGGTTGATGGTTTGGCAGGAAAACTCCAACATCATCGTAATGCTTACTGGCTTGAGGGAAAAAGGAAAGGTTAGCTAAACCGAATGTAGTAGAAATGTAGTAGTTATTCACAAACACTTTGTTTTACAAACGCGCGTCTCTGTTGTTCTTTGTTAATCTTTTGTCGATTTTTTAAACCAAGTTGTTAACGGATGATGTGTTGAAGACTTAATCTCTTTCAAGAACCACGCATTTTTATAGGTTAAAAAATATGTTTCATTTTGCCCCAAACAGACCATATTCTTTGTATGCTGTGGGAGAAAACTCTCGGTTTTCCATCGAATAGCACAACATGATCCAACAACAACAAGTTTTGTTTCTTCAGTCAAAGTGTGAACAATATTGGCCCGAAGTTGGATCCCAAACCAAGTTGTCATCAAACCTTCAAGTTCAAGCTCAACAAGAAACAACTGTTGGTGGAATCGTTCAACGGAAGTTCGTGTTGTCAAACTCCAAGGTATGAATCCCTTTTGTACTGGTGCGAAAAACTGGGAAACCTATTTTAAATCAAAAGTGGGGAAACTTTGTTTTGTACATTATTAGCATGGTTTGTATTACAAAGAATAAGAACAAGCAAAAAAACTATGACAAGCCTTGTGGCTGCCACTGTCATAGACACTTCCGAAAATCACTAAAATTTCTTGGGTTTACTGCAGCCAATAGCTATTAATTATAGCCTTATAGTGTAAAAACAACGTTCTACATAAACTCCAATGACCCATTTACCACGAAACCCATTAAAAACGATTGGAATTAGATTGTTCGTAGCAAACATCATACTAATAGACCCAATTAGAGATAAATATAAAAACAGACGAGATCTAAACATTTTTCCCCCCCCCCCCCCCCCCCCCCCCCCCCCCCCCCCCCCCCCCCCCCCCCCCGACATAAAAATATTAGCAAATATTATTGCCTTTGCGTACAAAACGATTTTGTACGATTTCAATTGCAATAGAACACATAATATAAAATATGTGGCGTTCATTTCAAACACAGACGACTTTATCTGTATATACTCATGACAAAGTTTCCACATCATGAGTTAGTTCATCATATTATTTCGTTGGTCAGTAAATTGACCTGTCCTGAGGGAAAATTGCACGACGTCTTGTTTCAGATTGTTAGGAAACCGATGAAAGTTTGTTGCAAACAACCATGTTGATTTGACGCGACAGAGACCGAATATGGTCGACAACAAGGTAATTCAAGTAAGGTTTGTGTTTACAGATATCCTCTTTAAATGATGTTATGTTGTTACAGGAGCTCTACAAGTTCTGCTACTCGGTCTTCATGCATTATCTGTCTGATTTTGACACTTATTCAAACTTTAAGTAAACTGTGCAAAAAGATAAAGTAATTCATAAAAACACACAGGACAATACAAAAGTGGTTGCTTGAAACTGAACAAACGCTGTCCAAGATATTTTAACAAACTCTCGGTTGGTATATACGTTGTCATGAAGCTTTGGCCTTTTGGGCATTTCTACGTAACAGCCACAACACTTCATGCTGCACTTTACCAATAGTAATTGTCATGTGTTGTTTCATTGTAAGTATCTCTGTGCCCTCTCTAGAACAGATCATAGTTAAGGGATTCCGGTCCGACTACCGAACTGATTTTATTTATGTAATGTGTTAAACCGCAAATGCCTATTTTGCTATGTTATTTTTTTGATTTTTTTTTTTTTTCATTTCACGATTTGCCAATCGAGGCTCTTACTGTAAAATCGCTGTCTGTCAATGTAACTTCGGGACTCACATTAATTGCACCACTCTATAGACAAGGACAGAAAACATGTCTAACCACCTCAATTGTCAAAATAACTTTCCTGGACATTCTCTTGTTACATAAGGCATCGTACTATGAAACAAAACCTTTGATTTGTTTGTCAAATAACTTACCACAAGTTTACCAATTGTTTTATTTATAAGCAAAGGGCTACAATTGTTGAGTTATCTTTAACTCAAAATGGTGATTGTTGCAAGAACATTTATTTTAAACCTCTTGTGGCCAGCATGTTATAAACTTAAGAGGCAATTGTATTGTAAAATATGTGTTGTATTGTACCATTGCCAGAAAAGCTTTTTGCGTTTATTATCTATATGTATTTGATGTCTTGTTGTATCAGACTTGCATAGGGTGCAATTGATATAACATATTTTTTTAACGTTCAATCAAAAAAAGAACAATCAAATTTGAGGGGAAATAACCTGTCGGGTAACTCCCTATATTTTCTTTGCCTGCATGACGCTTTGTTTAGTCCATGTGATTTATGCTATTTGTTGAAATAAAAAGTTTGGTGTGATTTGTAATTTGCGTCCAAATTCTGTGATGGGTTCATATCTGCCAAAGCACTAAATTCACTTTTATTTCATGTATTTTAGGCTTACTGAAATATTGTAGTTTAATTAAAGATTCCTGCTTTCCCATTCGTTGCTTTTGTTTGTAACAGCAAACAAAATTCAACAAATACTGTGTCTTGTGTCTTGTACAACATTTCAAAATAGGATTTATTTATCAGGTAAAACAAACCGATTTTTAAAGGTCCAAATTCCAAACACATTTTCATAGTTTAAAAAATGGTTCTGTTGCGGCAATTACGCTATATTGTGCAGAAAGCCAAATTTTGCGCCATAAAAAGAAAATTTACAGAATTTGCGGTAAAATAAAAAATAAAAATCTCAGTACAATTACATTTCTGTATTAAGCAAAAACAGCTAATTTTGTGTAAAACTACATGTGTACGTTATTGAGTTTGGGTAAAACAGTTTTGTTGACCACTAAATGACGTGCTTGAGCAGAGCCAGCAAAGATATAATGACGACCGTCGGAGTGAAACCAATTCTGCTCGATCCATTGCCGGTGTTGCAATTGTCTGAATGCAAAGTTTTCCGTTTGTGAATGCTAAACATTTTGCAAAAAATTCGCTATGTTTTGAACCTATAGGCAGTGGTTCTCAAACTTTTTTGACAAATTCCTCACTTAACAATACAAAACATTTTCATTCCTTCCCAATAGACTACAAAACCATACAGTTATCATTTAAAATTCGGTCTTTTATTAACATCACACGATATATTCCCAGAGCTGCATGAAGTGTCTATTTACAAAGCACATGTAAAAATCAAAGTAAACCCCTACTTCAATACTCGTAGTTAAAACTTAAAGCTGGAATCACCCAGTCTGTTGCTTGGTTTATGAAGACTAATGCGCCTATAGCAACGGATGTAAGCTCAGAAAACTGTACACCCCTACTTCAAGTTTTAAAATTTCTATCTTGGAAGGAATCCCTCCTCGATTGAGAACCACAGTTTTAGGAAATTTTAAATCGTGGGTCAGGCTTGTGTTCTAATTAAGCCTACCTGTTTCACAGAAGAAGTGGCACTGCGTCCCAGTAAACCCCAGAAGCGACCCCGATAAACAGCCAGTAGCTGGAGTTCCACATGTTCGGCTGATAATCACGCCTTCCGTGCCAGCTGCGGCTGTTTAAAAGAAATTTGAATTAGAAGTTGTGTTGTGTTTTTTGACTGACAATCAAAATGGCTTTGTGCAAATAATTGGTCAACAAAATGTCTACGTTATTCTTTGCATCGCTGGGCAAGTTGTTTTTAGTAAAGTTGTGTTTAAAAATTATAACGTGTACCTTGGTAATTGCAAACCAAATAAATTAGCCCCAGTGCAATTGAGCGTGAATCTTTCGCAGAGAGTGCACCCTGTTTCAACCTATATAAGCTTTTTTTTTCTTTTTTTTTCACGGGGTTCGAACCCAGGACTCTCCAGGGGACGAATCCCGATCAGGGTTTTTTATGTCTGTATGCAGTGTTTTTTAAGGTGTTTTTTTAAGCCAAATTTCTCCAGCGGTTTCCCAAAATTTGGACTTGCAACTATATGGCTATTTTTTGGTATTTAAATGAAATACTTGGGTCTTTAAAACTACTTAGCAGTCACCCAAACCAAACCTTAAAAAAAAGTCTCTTAAAACTACTTAGCGGTCACCCAAACCAAACCTTAAAAAAAAACCTCTTAAAACTACTTAGCGGTCACCCAAACCAAACCTTAAAAAAAACCTGTCTGTATGTATGTGGGTCAGGCGCGCCAGACCATTCGGCCAAGTTTCTGGCCTTCAACCTATCAGCTGGTGACGAGAGAACGGCCGTATTGGTTAGTGTAGCCATCTAACGGCTTTCAAGTTTGTTGGAAGCAACAAGCTGAAAAACCATACCTCACTTATTGTATTCTGTTCGATGCCACAACTTGGCATACACCACAAAGGAAACTGGTTTGCAATAGTCAAGTAACGGTCATGCTTGTGAACTAAATGATGTCGGCTCAGTGTCTCAGTATTAAAAGTAAAACCTGTTCGATGACACAACTGGTCGTAAACGAATCATTATTATTTCAAAAACAAGAGTGAACTTTCTTAGAGTTTGTAAAACAACGTCCTGCTCTGCTTCGGGTTTAAAGTTTACGAAAAGTTGTTGTTAAAATTGCCCACGTGTGGCCGTACACAGGCCCATTCAACCAAAAACCCATGAAAAATTAGTTAACGCACAAAAGGTTGTAGTGACCAAAACCAACACGAAAATCTAATTACGTCTCCGCTCAAAGGAAATGGCTGTTAAAGAAAATACGTTTCATAAATTCGGTGGCCGGAGTTTGTTGGTTAAATTAAAAACACGTTTCCGTTTTGTTCATCTGCAACTGTGCTGTTTTCAGCAAGGGGGACAAAGCTTAACCTACAAAAATGATATATGTGCAAATATTTAAAATCTACGCGAAGATCCGAAACCCGTTAAGCTAAAAGATTGTCAAGTGCTGTAATTTAAACAGTAACTCTACAGCAAAAATTTTCAGGATATCTTGTTATTCTGTATTCCGGAACTTAAAAAATGATTTTGCATTAAAACTTTAATTTAAATAGCGTTGACTGAACATGAACTAGAAGATGTCGTGTAACGTGTAGCATTTTATTGTAGCGGCTGACTGTAATGTCGGTGTATGTATTTACGGGCTTGCAACGTTTCACTTTTCTCCAATATCATTTTCTCATAAGCTATAGCTTTTTCAATAATGTTAACGAGTTTCAACAGCTTTTCAAATGTGTTACACAAAACGTATGGCATTTTCTCATCTAGCCTATTATCAGTGTCTCATTAGCTTTAGCTCTTTCATTAATGTCGCAAATCCGTTTAAAGAATACCAATAGCTTTTCAAATGTGGTTTACAAAAAAACGTTGGGTTTAACGTATTACCCCCCCCCCGATGTCGGCTCAGTGTCTCAGTATTAAAAGTAAAACCTGTTCGATGACACAACTGGTCGTAAACGAATCATTATTATTTCAAAAACAAGAGTGAACTTTCTTAGAGTTTGTAAAACAACGTCCTGCTCTGCTTCGGGTTTAAAGTTTACGAAAAGTTGTTGTTAAAATTGCCCACGTGTGGCCGTACACAGGCCCATTCAACCAAAAACCCATGAAAAATTAGTTAACGCACAAAAGGTTGTAGTGACCAAAACCAACACGAAAATCTAATTACGTCTCCGCTCAAAGGAAATGGCTGTTAAAGAAAATACGTTTCATAAATTCGGTGGCCGGAGTTTGTTGGTTAAATTAAAAACACGTTTCCGTTTTGTTCATCTGCAACTGTGCTGTTTTCAGCAAGGGGGACAAAGCTTAACCTACAAAAATGATATATGTGCAAATATTTAAAATCTACGCGAAGATCCGAAACCCGTTAAGCTAAAAGATTGTCAAGTGCTGTAATTTAAACAGTAACTCTACAGCAAAAATTTTCAGGATATCTTGTTATTCTGTATTCCGGAACTTAAAAAATGATTTTGCATTAAAACTTTAATTTAAATAGCGTTGACTGAACATGAACTAGAAGATGTCGTGTAACGTGTAGCATTTTATTGTAGCGGCTGACTGTAATGTCGGTGTATGTATTTACGGGCTTGCAACGTTTCACTTTTCTCCAATATCATTTTCTCATAAGCTATAGCTTTTTCAATAATGTTAACGAGTTTCAACAGCTTTTCAAATGTGTTACACAAAACGTATGGCATTTTCTCATCTAGCCTATTATCAGTGTCTCATTAGCTTTAGCTCTTTCATTAATGTCGCAAATCCGTTTAAAGAATACCAATAGCTTTTCAAATGTGGTTTACAAAAAAACGTTGGGTTTAACGTATTAATCCGGCCGAGCTCAAAGCGATAAAGTGTTGTGGCAAAGTCTTTCAGACACAAAACTGTTTCCAGCACAAAAGCGCTGAAATATTTCGTGTAGGATTCCGCCGAAAATCATTGTTCAAAATTCCGGAATTGCCGGTCGTGGGCGTGGGCGGAAAGCGTTGACACCATTGATGTAAAAAACGGAGCAATCGCGTGGGTGGCTTTGTTTGTTTTGAGAGATAAATGATTTCGCTTCGTTTTAGTTGTTACCTGGACAATGAAAGGAAGAAAGAGGTTTCGGAAAACCAGGGGGGACCGCCACAAGCGAGAAAAGGGTTTCGGTAAAAGATTTAAAAACAATTCCAGTAAGACCGTTGTGGAAGAATTCAAACTGTTAAGGGTGAAGCCTGGAAACAAAACGGGACTTCTATGGGTTATATATAATTTCAATCCAAACTACATCTAAGTTGTAATAAAGAAGTGGACCTGTTTGTTGGCATTTTTGTTTACGATATCGACAAAATGCTAACAAAAGTTTACTCTAAGTTGTACATTAGTGTAATTGCGTGACTTCTCAGTGCACGTAAAAATCTACTGGTGTTTGGCCACAGCGTGCACATCTAATGTAGGTCACAGTGGTGTACTCAGTGAGCTCAAGGAGCTTGTGTGTATGCTCAGACACGTGAAAATCTATGCTTTGTATAAACTGATGTGTGACCATGCTGGCCACATCCAGTGGTGGGATTCAGCCGGTTCGCACCGGTTATATTAAACCGTCGCATGAAATTTTATGAGATCAGCGAACCGGTTAGCATTACTGGTTACTGTCAAAGAACTTTTTGTAACAAAACCGGCAAAAAAAATATGACTTTTGTGATATACCCGGCTGAAAAATATGACTTTTGTGAACCCACTGACAAAAAATTTGAATCTCACCAAAGATTTGAGCCACATCAAATGTTTCTCACAGTGGCCCTTAGTGTACTTATACATACATTACGGAACATTCACATTTCCATTCCTGCTTACTTGTTCCAGTCAGAACGGTGGTCGTGCAACGGTCTGCAGCATTGGTGCAAGCCAAACTGTTCGAGGCATCCACGTTGGGTCCGAAGCAGTTTTGTCCGGAAGTAACCACTCCATTGGCCGATGTGTATTGGCAAGTGTGACAATTCAAACACATACCTGCAAAACACGCGGCTTGATATAGAAAATACATGTTGAAGCACACAAGCAGTTGTGTGATAAATGAGATATGTATCACGGCCAGCCAAACGGAAAATGTTTAGACCGGTAAATGGTCATGTCATCATCGCTGATAATTATATTATAATATTTCCATGTTACTGTTACCGTGGTAATTTTTTGTACATGTTGCATCTATTCAGTCCGTTTTTTGAAAAACGTTTGAATTCGTTTAACACTTTCCGCGCTCCAGCCCTCGCAAGGATTCAAACTGATTGTTTTTAAATATGACGTCTTCGGCATAGAGCAGGGGTCGGCAGCCTTTTTTGCATTGCGGACCGTTTTTTGAAAGTGAAATTTTATCGCGGACCGGTCTTCAAAAAACTACAAATATTTAGCAATGAAAACGCTTAAATTAGTTTATCATGCCAGGGATACATGGGCAAAATGTTTTATAGCATTTAACCTGAAAAATTATACGGCCCGGTAACGAACTCCTCGCGGACCGGAGGTTGCCGACTACTGGCATAGAGAATAAACAAGCAACACAACTTAACTTCGTCTGTTCAAACCTTTTTAGCAGAATTACTTCTATTAGCTAACTAACAGACAAATACCACTTTGTTGGAAAACGACAGGCCTTCTATACGTGTCATGCGTCATTTAACCTTGCGCATAATTCAATCACGACTTATTTCATCAATCATGTCGCAAAAGCACAAATTATTTCTTTTTTTTTCAACCACTTCAAAACTATGGTTATAGGGGGTCCACGAATAAACAAATATATTGTATGATTCAGTTAGCATTTCAACTGCGCTAATTATTTCCTACCTTGGGAACAAACTGTTGCCAGCAAAAATACAACGATTTTAACATTCATGATGCAGAAGAATAATTGCAGATCTTGCAGCGCAGAAAAATTAACTAAATTTCTAACAACTTTGCAAAACGCTATATGTTTACTATGGGTTAGGGAACCCTTATATTCGATTATTTTCTTTTTTCCCCCACGCTCTTTTTCCCTAACCGTTAAGTATTGTCCAGCTCAATAGGGGTATTTGCGCAGCTTTACATTGGCGAGGCGGAACGAAATTGAATTCGCCGGACAATGCTACGATTCTAAGCACCTTCTTTTTTTTGATCGAGAAGTTGTTTTGATGAGAAGTAGAAACCTGTGAACTTTATTAGCACATGTATATCTTATACCTTCTGGCCTTATCTCAAAAAGGCAATGGGTTAACAAAACAATTCATAAAGCGGTTTTGGATGTAGGCTAGGCCTACCATACGTCCTTTTTTTGGATGACATGTCCTCCTTTTTAACAAAAACCAAGTTGTCCTCCGAGGACAAGAAAAAGTGCCCAAATGTCAAGATTTTCTGATTTACCAAATACATCTGTGACAACCCCCCCCCCACAAGCAACACAACTTAACTTCGTCTGTTCAAACCTTTTTAGCAGAATCACTTCTATTAGCTAACTAACAGACAAATACCACTTGTTGAAAAACGACAGGCCTTCTATAAGTGTCATGCGTCATTTAACCTTGCGCATAATTCAATCACAACTTATTTCATCTTATCATGTCGCAAAAGCACAAATTATTTCTTTGTTTTGAATCAATTTAAGCGATGGTTATAGGATGCCCACAAATAAACAAATATATTGTATGAATAAGTTAGCATTTCAATTGTTTTAATTATTTCTCACCTTGCGAACAAACTGTCGCCAGCAAAAATGCAACGATTTTGACATTCATGATGCAGAAGAATATTTGCGGATCTTGCAGCGCAGAAAAATTCACCAAACTTCTAACAACTTTGCAAAACGCTATATGTTTACTATGGTTTAGGGAGCCCTTATATTCGAATATTTTCTTTTTTCCCCCACGCTCTTTTTCCCTAACCGTTAAGTATTGTCCACCTCAATAGAGGTATTTGCCCAGCTTTACATTGGCAAAGCGGAACGATATTGAATTCGCCGGACAATGCCGCCATTCTAAGCAACTTCTTTCTTTTGATCGAGAAGTTGTTTTGATGAGAAGTAGAAGCCTGCCAACTTTATTAGCCCCCTGAAAATCTAACGCCTTCTGGCCTTAACTCAAAAAGGCAATAGGTTAACAAAACAATTCAATCCGGTTTTGGCTGTAGTCTCGTTAATTTATCATCCATCAATGGCGTCCACCACTTTTTTGTGCAGCTATTTCCGGCTTGGTGATTGTTTTAGTGTAACTGTGTCCTAATTAAATTTTCAACCTAATAAAAATTCTATTGATAAACTAGTTTTAGTTTAGGGAATTTTTATTTAAACTTTTTTGTCTATTTTGGGAAACGCAAACCAGGTGTTGCAATGTTTTTCCGCTAAGGAACTGTTTGACATAATAAAATGATATTGTTTTCATATTGATTACCCCAAGAATAATAAAAGTTGGCCCAGACATTAGTTGGGACCAGGTACTGTTGCGACTTGCGTAACATGCTGCATCCTTTTGTCCAGGGTTGATAATTCTGTTTTCCAGTTTTGGTTTGATGTTCTTACTAAGTTTCCTCCACACCAGCTAATTTTCGGCACACTTTACAAGGTTAAGACCCAGAATATTAAAAATGTGTTTGTTAAAAAGTTAAATTTTACCACTAGACGGATGTTGGTAGTGTTTGCAACAGTAGCACGAAATTTTCAAGGGTTAAATTTCCATCAGTCAATAGTCAATTAGTAAATGTGTTTATGGTCCGATGTGCACGAATTCTACAAGCTCGACTTAGTACAAGTGTGAACATTCTACCCATGGGCGCCGCCACGTAGGGGCAAGAGGGGGCACGTGCACCCCCCCCCCGCTTATTTTAATGTTGTGATAAACGTTCAGCTTTATCAAAACTATTCTTGCCGTCTAATTTTTGAGGGTTTCATTTTTGGGGCACCCTTAATTTTTTTTGTGTTCTGTCCTCCGAGTTTCGGATGGAAATATGGTAGGCCTAATGTAGGCTCGGGGTTATCATCCTTCAATTGAGCCACCACTTGCGCAGCTATTTCCGACTTGGTGATTTTTTAGTGTAACTGTGTCCTAATTTAATTCACAACCTAATAAAAATTCTATTGATAAACTAGTTTTAGTTTAGGGAATTTTTATTTAAACTTGTTTGTCTATTTTGGGAAATGCAAACCAGGTGTTGCATTTTTTTCCGCTACGGAACTGTTTGTGTTGGACATAATAAAATGATATTGTTTTCATATTGATTACCCCAAGAATAATAAAAGTTGGCCCAGACATTAGTTGGGACCAGGTACTGTTGCGACTTGCGTAACATGCTGCATCCTTTTGTCCAGGGTTGATAATTCTGTTTTCCAGTTTTGGTTTGATGTTCTTACTAAGTTTCCTCCACACCAGCTAATTTTCGGCACACTTTACAAGGTTAAGACCCAGAATATTAAAAATGTGTTTGCCCCCCCCCCCACACCAGCTATTTTTTGGCACGCTTTACAAGGTTAAAAGCCAGAATAATAAAAATGTGTTTGCAAGTTTAATTTTACCACTAGACGAATGTTGGTAGCACGAAATTTTCAAGGGTTTCCTGCAGTCAATAGTATCTTACAGCGTAATGTGCGCGGTGTTACAGTTGTTAAACAACTCTGGTCTTAAAAGAATCTTAAATGGTGTGTTTATGGTCCGATGTGCATGAATTCTACAAGCTCGACTTAAAAGTGTGAAAGTTCTACCTGTTGTAAACAAAAGTGTGAAAGTTCTACCTGTTGTAAAACATGAGATATATTGCGATGTTTTGTGTGCGTTGAAGACGGTTACCTGAAAAAAACACCTGCAAATGGTGCTTGTCGTATCTGACGCGAAACAAAGTATTTGACTAGCTCATGATTTATCAGTTTGTTCATGTGATGGAACATAACATTAACTGTCACTTGTGTACCATTCGCACACATTTGTTTTGGCTTGAGCCAATAACATATTTTCTTACAAGTTCCATCCAAAAATTCGGCTCAAAACAGGTTCTCTTGCAGGTTTTTACAGCAAACAACCTTGTGTATAGGCTTAGCTTTTACTGTGTAGTTTCAGCATATACTGTAGCTACTGAATAAATTCGCACAAAAAAGTATGAAAAAGAACAAAAACAAACTAAACGAGATAAAAGTTGTGCTTGTAAAAGCACCTTTCACCACAAGTGGAGTGTTGACCTACTGCAATTTCTACATCCTAATGAATATAATAAGTGCCTACATAAATACTACTAAAATATTAGTCACTTCTACAGTAATATATCAAAGTTGTCATTGATAATTAATCAAAGTTATCATTAAAAAAAGAAGAAAAACACTAGCAAGGAGACAGACAGCTCAGTGGCAGACATATTGGGAGGAAATCACAATCAGAGGTCTACTTACCAGAGATAACAATTAACAAAACTAATCCACATGCCAATAGCCTTAAACTTTGCACCAGGCAAACACAAAAGCAGTACCCAAGTAAGAAAGGAATAAACAAGAAGTGAAAAGTGACAGTAGGCGGGGATTTAGGACTTCTAATCGGGTGCATATAAAATATACAGGATCGCTTGGTGCATTATTAATACAGCTTGGCGCACCTTTATATCGCTAGGTAAAGGTGCATCCAGCATTTTAAAGGTGCACCAAGCTGTGTTAATACTGCACCAAGCGATCCTGTATATTTTTGATGCACCGCTTCTAATCCATTAGGTCACTGTAATATTCAACAGTTTGTTGTGCCAAGGCGGCTTATGTAAAATACAGTGGCATAACAATATGGATGAAAGCTTGCACAAAACCACATATAGGCACCAAAACTCCTCAAAGAAAATAATTATTACTCAAATTCTAACCCAACAGTATTCTGGCCTTAGTCAGTTTCATAATAAATGTGTGTATTTCTACTTTTGTGTCAATAAACAAAATCCATCACACTTGTGCACAGGTTTCAAGTGCATACCGCAGCACTATAGGATTGTGGGTAATGGTCGTTGTCATGGACACTTGCATTTCGGCAGGTAAGAAATTGAAAGTAACAATTGTACAGACTTGGAACTTGGTGGGTTAAACATAATTTATGGCTAAATAGATCCAAATATAAAGATCTAATGGAATTGTAGCAGTCATCTTGACATAGCATACTTGTTTTATGCCCATTGCAATCTAATGTTGTTACATGTGCTGGGAACAATATAAATATTTTGTGTTTTACACGAATTGTTCAACTATGCTTTGGCAGATGTCCCTGCTCCAGCGAGTTTCTTAATGTTGGCCTTTCGACTTCGAGCATAAATTCTTAAAAATAGTGCAGCAAAAACAATTAGAACGCCGATGAATCCAAGGAATCCAATTGGATGTCCATATATGAGGCAGGATAGCAAAATTGCAAAAGCTTGTCTTAGCGTCATAATGATTGTAAACACAACTGCCCCATATTCAGATATTGTGTAGAAAATGAAAAGCTGACCAACAGCGGAACATATCTAAGTAAAAAATATATTAGTGGAGACATGGATAATGTTAATATCAGTTTTACACTGAAAAGAAAGAAATACCAAGAAATCTCACAATGAATAATGTTATTCTCTTTACTTTTGTTTCAGAAGATACAATGGGTTTATTGTAGAAGATAAAAAACAACCATTCTTTTTTGCAAGTTTCAAAAATTTTCTGCTTAATCATTTTATTACTGCAAAAATTTGGGTTCGAAAACTGAAACAATTTTTCTAAAACCTAGGTAACCTTACATTCTTGTCCCACAAGTTTTTGGTCCCAGTATTTGAAAGAAACAAAAGTTCACTTACAGATAAAACGACAGAGTGCATCCCGAATTCAACATGCCTCGTAATAAACGCAAATGCTTCAAAGAAGGCGCCTTGTTCGAGCAACGAACACGACGTAAATATGCAGGAGAATAAATTCACACCCAGCATCATTTGTATCGAAGACATTTTGTGTGTTTTAAACAATTCGCCCTGTAAACAAAAACAGAAATATTGTGACACAAGTTATTTGTTTGACAGGATGTGCTTTATGGTTTACATAAAATCTCGAATGTGTATGTTTATTTAACTTAAGGGACCATGATGCACAATGTTTCAAGTATACTGCTTTAGTTAACCTTTAACCACA